>JAQGCY010000678.1:0-15062 GCA_034700645.1 Xenylla mediterranea | reverse complement strand
CGTTTCAATCTTCCTGACTGTCCTTGATCTTTAAAGAAATAATAGCAAATTAAAGCTTAGGACTTGAAGTCAGAAGTCTGATTTGATTTCATCAAGAGGAAATAAGTGTGACTGCTTAAGCACAATATACTTAAGTTTCTTTATTATGTACTTTTTCGAGGAACAGGATCTACGGAGCTTGAGTTGTTCCTCCCTTCTATTATTTTCCTAAGTAAATTCTAATCTTAAGCTTAACAAACCAGAATTGCTTATCCTGCATTCTATAATAATCAGTTTGGAGCCCAATTTTACATGGCCCGACCAAAAATGGATCAATTATGTCTGTAATATTTATTTAACACATCATCAATATATATAGACTAGGCTAGTATGAGTCGTGGGGAAAGCACCTTGATATATTCACCAATTGTTAGAGCTTGAAATCAAAGTTTTTGGATATTTTAAAAATATATATTCTTGCCATCCAGTACTGTTAATTAATATGGGTGTCTAATCGCTGCATCCCCAGAAAATCCAACCATCAAAGTTTTGACCCCTCATATTACATATTACAACAAACTTAAACTGATTAAAACAATTTTGATAGAGATAAGAAATGGGTTTAGGATCATGCAGGTTTGATGTTTGATTATATCTCAGAATGCACCAAATATATAAAAAAAAAAATCCATAATCGAACAAACAACCTGGAGAGTCTAGTAACTTAGTGTAAAATTTTTGGGCCTTTTTAAATGAAAAAAGAAAGAAAAGCATAATCTTAAATCAGATATTGACCTGCACAGGCCACAAAATTAAAAAAAAAGCAGAATAAACCTTAAGCTATATAATTTTACAATTCGGCAAGCAAAGTTGTACGACTCAGTGAGCATAATATTCCTTCAACTTTAACTAACGAGTAAAGAATAACGATGGGCTAATGCTCATAAAACAAAACCCAATTAATTTATGGTAGCCGAATCAAAAGCGTGCAGTATGGAAAACCCTAATCATTTTCCAAAAGAAACAACTAATGACATACGATAAATAATAAAGGCTTTTAGGAATGAGTTCTAGTCTAGGTAATATTACGATTATTGTATGTATGTGAATATACTTTGTCTCGTCGAAATTGCTCACGTTTAAAATATAAAGAAATATTTCTGATGTATTATAGACCCTTTTGGTTTTTTCTATGGTCCAAGAATTCAAGTTAAAATCCTCTCATCGACGCTTGTAATGATTTTTTAGCAGATTCAGTTTTGAACTTTGAAGAAAGATTCTTAGAAGTATGTTCATCTTGTAGTGAATTTTTAGAAATTTGAATTATAGTGTTCAAATTATTCATATCATTTCGTCAATTCACATTAATGAGTGAATAAAGAAGGAAAAAATAAAATTTAAAACCCATACTACTTTTCTAATGGGCCCAAGCAAAATAATATTAGAAAGCATATAGTTTCCGTTATATATCTTCTGTTATGTTAGTTCCGTTTCTCATCAATAAAATGACAAAATTTGTATAGTAGCGCATGTGAGTTATTTAAACAAATTGATTAGTATAACACAACAAAGGAAAATTATTCATATTCATAACAGTCTCACGCAAAGAAAAACTTCACTAACACATTGATTCCCAATGTGGACTGCGGTTCCTCATGCGAGTCGAAAAAGTTTTTTTAGCAATGAAGAAATCCTTTGAAGTTGTCAATTCTTGTTAATATTGTGATATTTTTCGAAGTTGATTCTTCGTTGAAAGGCTAAACTGAAATTTACTCTAGGCTTAATATTTTAGGCAAAACGGTTTATTGAATTTGTATAATGCATGTACGTTTAAAAGTTAGCCAAAGTTATCAAGCATCATTGTTTCATATTAAAATTTTCCCCACTTTTGCCCAACTTTATGACCACTTATTTTACCAGAAATGTTTTAATTCTTACAAACGAAACCATATTTTCCGATTTAGGAGACAAGTTGTTTGTTGTTGTCTCATGTTCAAAAATTCATGTCTTTCTCGTAGTACGTCATAAAAATTCAACCAAAAATACTACAAAAATTAACTTTTACCAAAGAAAAATTCAGGATTATACTATAGCTCATGCAATATGGTGATTACAAAAGAAAAAGTTGAATTCAGGGAATTGTTTCCTGAAATATTTTTATATTTTTCCAGCAGCTTAAAGATAAGGTTTTGGAAGAAAAGTTAACTTATCCTAGTAGTATGTGGCCACTATTATTAAATATTAAGTTTATTTATACGAAAATACAAATACTTTTGAATATTAAGCTGCAACATTCTAAAGAGAATTAACCCAAAAATAGTAATCCAGCAAATTAAACTATCCAATGCTCTCATATATTACTTTAATTTGCATGAAAAATTACAAAACCTCTGAACCATAGCTAGGGAAATATTTATGATTTGCTTTGTGCCTATATTGTTCAACATAAAACAAAAGTATTTAAACTATACTATCAAATGCTGCAAAACTCGTTAGAGAATTTGACATTTAAAGCGGAGTTTTCTTTCTCGGATCCTTACTTTCTAAATCCGTTTATATGAGTCAACTGACATTTAAAAAGCAAACTGAAACATAATACATATGCATAATAGATATTTGCCTAGCTCTTCGAGAAATATCATTGTGCATCTACCATGCATCATTTTTGTTTTTATCACTTTTTAGTTCTCACTTGCTCTCTCTAAATCTCAGCATTATAAAACTCTAGAATTGACATAACTATTTTCCGAATTAAATGAAAAAAATTGATGAAAATTCTCAATATAATTCCTTTAAAACTCGGAATTCAGGATAAATTTTCGCACGATGTACCCAGAAACAACATATTCGACTAAATTAGTTTGCCAATTCTCACTTCAAATGAACTTAAAAAGATTTCAATAATTCAAAGAATTTTCTTAAGAAACCAATAAAGGTTCGATTAATTATTCAATCCAATTCGAAAGTCAAAGTTAAATTGCTAACCACATTTCTTATTAGAAAAGTCTTGATAAGTTCAACTAACTAACTTTTAAAACATAATTTGCTGTGAAGGCTTAATTTAAATTTACTTTTCCTGTAAAATCAATAATAGAATAGTTCTGTATTGATAGGTTCTGTGAGAATGGATGTTGAATAGAGTTGAAGATGATGGACAAACTAGAATTAGTAGCCTAATTAGAGTAATCTACTTTAATGTTAGGGGAGGAATGGGGATCCGGACTGGGCTCGCCATTACTGCAGGATAGACAGAATAGAATAGAATTCCTTTTAAAACTGTTTAAGCCTTTCAGGTTTACTTGGGAATGAGATGATAGCTTTTGAGGTTTTCATATTATCCAGTCTTCAGTTGAGCTAAGGAGACACGCAATGTTTTTGTTCTGTCTGTGACTGTTTATTTTAATTCAGGTTATTGAAATTGTAAGCAAGAATTGTGAAATTAATATTTGACTGATACGATTGTTAAAGTCACTTGGTTTACTCTCTAGTTTCAACCTTAATTTTTTCTTGTACTTCTTTCTGTTGCGGACAGGTAAAACAATTATTCACTATGCTAAATTTGTGTTCAAGCCTTTATTTAATGATATGCCGCGGAACTAATTTTTCCTAGAATCATTCCATACACAACCCTTCGACTAAGCATTGGGTGAGATGATGAAATTAATCCACCACTATTGTCACTATTTCATATTTTTCGAATTGGTTTTAGGAAGACAAAACTATTCGTTCATTTATTCTACTAAAGTTATTTAAAGTCGCATTTTACCTAGGTTCTCTTAATCCACCAATGACATGTTAATTACAATGAAATATATAGTGGTGATAAGAAGTTGTGGCTTAGTGAAAGGTCACTTTTCTCCTTATCTTTAGCGCTGACCATTGAAAATTTAAATATCATCGAAAGTATCTCAGGAGAAATATTGTTTCAGATGCTGTGTCAACTCAAGACACTTCTAACAATATTTCACCTGAGCTCAATAAAGCATCAAACTGGACTGTTTCCAAACAGTTTCGGAATATTAGTAATCTTCATAATCTTTCTGTTAAACTCTCAAGTCTCAAGTAAGACTCATCAAAATACGAGAAGGAGTTAATTCCTTTAACGAGCTTACTTATAATTACTGTCTCATTTGCCTTTAATATAGCTATAGCAAAATAACTAATGAACATCAACATTTTACATTTTCAAAGTTACGTTCTACCATTCTTACATACATTTGAGTAGTACAATACAATTAAATGACAAGTAGAGCCAGGGCTTAAAGTACTAAAAGATTTCTTGTAGCGTGGGATCTGAGAAACAGTAATTTACATTTACATATTCAACTGCTGCATATTTCTCATTACAATTCTGTTTCAACGAGAAGTATCCAGAAAGGATTCTTTCTTATTTATTTATAATGCTTAATTCTACGTTTTCATTTTGTTAATTAGTGCATAGTTATCTATTCAGAAGAGCATGTACTATACTCTTGAACTTCATCATCATAGAATTTGACAGGAGAATTAGCTAGGACATTTATGTTCTTAAAATTTTAGTCATTGTGTTTGTGCTGTAGCGAAAATTGCTAAGTCTGAGTTGTAAAATTTCTGTTTAGTAAGTAATCGTTGCATTTTAAAAGAAGTTTTAGATGTACAAAAATCATATTCAAATATTCGAATATACCTGTTATCATTATCGCACTGCCTTTTAGTATTCGCAAATTGAACCGATTGACAATGTTTTATCTGAATAGATTAATTTTGGTCATACAACATAACAATGAATGAATAACGTCAAAATGATTAGAGTATTAAAACGGAACCTTTTCTGGAAGGATTTATTAAGAAATGAAAAAGAGTTGTGCAAACTGAATAGTGAGAATAAAAGCTAAAAGAAGCATCCTCGAATTGTCGAATTCCTTAAAAAACCCCTGGCGAAATTGAATAGTGTCTACTTAAAACGTGGAGAGTAAAACATTGGTTTGGTATGTTCCAATGGAAAGGTATGCTAAAAATCTGTGTTTTACCTTTCTAAGTATTCATCATAATGCCTAAAATATCCACTTATTCAGTTGATGATGATGAGGACTTTTTTTTGTAAAAGGGAAATATGCTGAAGGGCATCACGCAGAAAGCGTCAAAATGAATCTGTTCTGTTTTCTGTCCATGTAGTTTTTTAGACCAAGCAAGCATAGAATTCACAGACATCCTTCACCGTCATAATATTCTCTGGATACATTAAATATATTCCAAGGCTAAGCAAATAAATATAAGTAATGCTAAATTATTATTAGAACGACAAAACGAAATGGATTTTATTGATCTGATTCATTTTTTGTATATTTGTCTTATCTCAATATCGAGTTTAATTAAAACAATAAATTACTCCATTACACGTTTTATATAAAGTTAAAAGGGAATAGAGAATACAAGGCGTGTGCATGTAGTTCAGGAAATTAACTTTGTTCATCATGCAAGTAGAAAGAAGGCTTTTTTGTTCCTATACTTTTTCATTGTTGGGAATATGATTAATTGTCATCAATAATGTTTCTCAAACTAACTTAACTCTTACACAGGAAACAAGCCTAACTCTTGAGTTAGGTATATCAAAGCATTGACTTTTCCGCTCCTAAAAGTAAAGCTAATGTTTAATGTTTCTACAGGTAGAATAGACAGACAAGTCAAAAGAATATAAAATAAAAGGGAAGGATGAATCGAGCCTTACTTAAATTTTCCTTTTGAGATTGTTTAGTTGTCTTGTACTTTGTACACCATCCATATGGCGTACCTTAGGAGCGCATTGAACTGGAAACTTAGTTTGTAGTTTAGTTTCCAAACTAAATAGTTTGTTTGATCATTCATAAGGAAAAGAAGTTTTTTTTTACAAAGGCGAAGAGATAGAACGGAAGCAGAAGGAATGACATGCCTAATATGTTCCAAAGAAAAACATTTTGGATTTATTTTATATGCAAGTGGAAGGCATAGGCAGTCTTTATTGGCTCTTTCTTCCATTCCATTTCATTAATTACCCCTTTTACTCTTAGCCTCGAACATCCTTTCCAAATTAGTACTTACTTACTTTACTTTCACTTTCTTCTTCTCCACACACCCTTTCTTTACTCTAACTCCAAGCCATAATATCTTAGGAACAAACATAACATGGGTAAACTTCTCTTCTTAGAGTGTAGGTAGACTGACTGTTTTAAGAAATATCAATAGGTTATTCTATCTACCTTCCTTAATAAGAAAGCTAGCTACCCAAAACTCCAGGGAACCTTGTAAACCTGCTTCCTCATCGAATCCCATGGGACTACTTTAGCTTTATACACTGTACACTCCATATGCCAACTGAGGAAACGGTCTTTCGACTATACTCGCCCAATTTGTATTTTACGTAAACTCAAAAATGACTGTTCTCAGTTTTAGGGAGCACTATAGTTTACATTTAGTAGACAAATCCGTAAATTGATTCAATCCAAATAATTTTTAACCCATTAGTTTGTACCAACCAAAGAGGTAATAACAATTATTAACTTTCATTCTTGAATACTATTTGATTTTTCATACTCAAGAAAAAATAAAGATGATCTCATGCATATTCCACCGTGAGAAAACAAATTCTGGCTATATATACAATGCCTATTTGAATTAGATAAATCAACGTGACAAAATGTTGATTATGTTTCAAGAATTGTGAATAGTAATGATCAGAGGCCCATTTAGCGATATTTGACAAAATTGGTAGCTAAAAGTTTAACCGTATAATTCCTTATTTGATTTTTTTCAAGTTTGAACATTCATTATGGTTTTCAATTTATTGTCTGTTTTACTGCGTGGGAATGGAGCATTTTCTTCTTGTCGCTTGTACTCATACTATAAGAAGTTCTGTGGTTTAGACATTTTTCACAGTATACATTTCCACTAACTCAATGGTTAAAAGGACGCTTAACCAGAAGAGTTAATGTCCATTGTACAATATTGAGTATTTTTTACAAGGACTGTTATTTAGGGTAGTTAGAAGCCTACTAAAATCCGAAAAACTGAAGTTGCAGGGTTTGGATAAGCGATATACATAGTTCTCTTTATTGAAAATATTTTATTTGGTCTTTTTCGGAGTCTGGGAGGAGGACAAAATATCTGGGAAAGAATTTTGAGATTTTAGGTTTGGCAAAATCTTCCATAGGCCTAATAGTAAAACCCCAGTAGGAGGAGCATAGGAATTACATTTTCATATGCTTCTAAGATTTTACGAACTGTGCTCTAAGATCTTATGGCTAACACTCAACACAACTAACACTCCTAGTGGCCATAACAAGTGTTGATTCAAATTTTACTCCGAAAGAAAAATAAAGCCAAGGGTTCATGTCTTATGCATTTTATTTCTTATCAAAAAACATCGTATTGAGAAAAAGCTTGGCCTATGAATCAAAATAGGATCAATTCACGCCAGAGTATGTAATTACTTTAGAATCCATTCATATCTAGATTAGGAATTCCACTTTCTTCATGAAATGAGCAAAATAAATAATTCAAGTTTAGGTGGATCAACTTAGAACTTATTTCACAATGAATAGTCAGTGCTTCCCATTGCCTTTAACGAAAACATAACTTTCCTTGAGTCATTCAGATTTATTCGATTAGACTTGGCACCCTGATGATTCCAAACTGCTACTGTTTATTACCTTTTCTTTTTACGAGTATTTCATTTCCCCATCGTGCCTTGTCGATACTTCTCCATTGGATTCAAAGGAGTTGTTATTAAATTTTTAGAACTATAAAAATATGGTCTGCACTGTAATGAGCTGCATTCAATCTACCTTTTATTAATCTTTTGTATAGACCCAAGATAGTACTAGTCTTAAATTAATCAATTACGATTGTGTTCATTATTTAATCTTTAATTTTAGTTTGTTTGGCGATATTACTGAATTTATGCTTCGAAACCATATGAAAGTATTCCTTTAAGTTATACAAAACTTAAAAGGAACAAAAAACCTAAATGAAGATCTTTTAGAGTTTGATAATAATATGTAGCAAACAAAAGGACGATGGAAGTAGACCATTTTAGTAGGAGAAAATCTTTTATTTGTTCGAAATCGACAAACTTCAACTTTGGCTTTCTCTAAAAGTTGTAAAGCCTTTTAAATAAATGCAGTAAATGTAAATAGATATAAACTTAAGCAAAATCTACACTCGTGCAATAATGTTAATAAGAAACATGAATTTTTTAGATAAGATTGAACAATTTGAGAATGTTTGAGAAATCTTAATTGGTTGTGTCTCAAATGCGTTTATTGTTGAACTAGCATAATTTTATTTTATATAAGAATCTTTTCTCCTGTGTAAAGAATAACCGCCTCATCTTCATGTTATACAAATTGGAGCTTTTAGTAAAAATGAAGTTCAAGGGTAATTGAATGCTTTTCTCTGTCGGTTCATAGTAGCAGTAGACACATAATGGCTATTCTCGAAATATTGTGCAAGTTTGTAGAAATATGTAGCTGAGTTTTGTTCGATTAGGCTGTTATATTGGAATAATCATGATGATGATGATAATAATAATAATAATATTTCCATGAACTTATATTGTAAGACAGCAGCATTCATGGAGCTTTTATTAGTTCGGCTTGATTTTTACTAAAGTATGAAAATGAAATACATTTTTCCTCGCTTCTAAATATTATTCTGTTCCCTTCCACTGCTCCTTATTCTCCCCTCTTATTTTGCTGTGCCAATCTATTTGCGTGACATGTCGTTTCAGACCATGAATCCATTTCTCATGCTGTATAAACCAAGCTCTTAAAAAATATTTCTATGTATATTGTATTGTGTTCAGGTAAAATAAGCCTTCGCCCACAATTTACTTTTCTCCCCAGACACGTCAGTTCGAAGTCAACTCCACAGTCAGTTTACCATTTGTAATTTATATACTTTTATTTATGTATCACTAAAGGTTTAACTACCCATTTTAGCATGGGGATATTTCTGTTTCAGAATAATGCCCATCTACTATGCCTCTGCCTTTACCTAATGAAAACACAGTTCACGTTCACCTGAGCACATTTGCTAAACCAGATAATTTTCTAACTTTAGTTTAGTTGTACACGATGGGTAAGAATGCTCAAATTCTCCTAATAGTACCTACTTCCAGCATGGTGTACACGTATACCCGGTTTTTGTTTTAGGAACAATTAACTTCCTTGTTAATATGTAACAAGTGAAATAGAAACGAGCTTCAGAAAAAGACATGTCCTAAAGGTGTTTACTTTAGACTTGAACTTGACGAACATAGTTACAAGTGACTTGTAAGTTCATTTTAAGTTTTGTCAATCTAATGTATTCGAGCAGAATTCTGTGCATCGGTTAACTGAGGCTAGCGGTTAAGAATATTGTATTCTAAAAATATTACGATTATTTGTTAATTTTTCTACATCAGAGTGAATACTTGCAACATTTTCTGCAAATGTTTGACTCATTTTGAATTTGAAGTAAAGTCAGTACAATTTTCTCATTTCCAAATGAGAGTTCAAGATCCATAACAAGAGTACATATAAAGAATTAAGGAAACTATATGAGTAAAGATTATAAAATTTTGAAGAAACTGGAAACACGCGACTTAGCCATTCGTCTCCATTTAACTGCCACAAACCTTAAATCTACAATCTCTGTTCAAAATCTTCCATGGTTACACGGATGCAAAACATTTGGAAATGACTTTGGGCTTCGTACTAAAACAGTCGGTGAGAACATTTTACTTGGGTTTTCAAAAGAACTATGTAATTCGTAGTTGATGGTGTTGGTGGTAGTCTAGCCGTAATAGTTGTATGACTCATACATATTGTATAAATAGATTACCAATTAATTCATAATCCCATAAATGAAAAATTCTTAATATGTAGTAACTACAGTCTTAAATGCAGGAGAAAGAAACCTTGCTTATTTAAGGAAGAGAAAGGCTAAAGACGCGGAATAAAGTAAAATTCCTATAGTTAAGGCATTATTTCTATTGGACATTATTTTAGGAGTCTAAAAGTCTAAGAGCGTAGATAATCCCTTTGCCTACTTGACAAGAGCATTGCTTGCGTCGACTCTACATTTAAGATCATTTTTAGGAGGACCATTCTGCACTATAAAATACTTCCACATTTACCAAATACAGTAAATATCCATATAATTTGACATTAGATTGACAATATTTGCCAAACTGGTAAAAATTTTGTATTAGTTAATGTGTTCGAGGATTCCATTCAAATATTTGTAATAATCAATACATATGAAAGTTTAAAGGATTTTCACTTTAAACACGAGTCATTTTATTTCAAGATATTTTATCTAATACAAATTGCTAATTTATTACTGGAGTATAGGCACACCGTCCAGGAGTACGTACATTCGTTGGGCTTATATTGTCCATTACTAAAGGCGATATCTCCGCTTGCATCCATCAATCGAACGCAAACGCTATACTAAGGAAGGAAATAGAAATGCATAATACATCCATACAATACACCCATTTGCTCCGAGAAAATGATGCACTGCGGAAAATAGGTTTTAGACGCACTATCACATAGCAATTTAATAAATAAACAAAGCAAATATTTCTCTTCTTTGAATTACTTGTAATTGGTTTCTTCAATTTGAATTAAATGCTTAAATGTGAAAAAGGGAAAACGATTGAATTTGTCTGGAGTAAGCTTTTGCTTATGTAAAAGAATAATTGAGTCAAGACAAAAGGTTGAATATTGCAGGAGAAATTTAATTAAAATTACCAAGGATTTTAATGAAAATATGATTAGGATAGACATATATATTTATATTTGTTTTCTCCAGCTTGTCTGAAATGCCCCTCTTTCTCTTGGTTTAAGTTTTCAGTTTCTCTGCAGTTGGTTTTTGGTATAGGAAGAGCGAAGTAGCAGAAGGTAGGAGAAGTAAATTAAAATACCAGTTGTGTCGTCTCCTCCCTCAAAGTTGAAAAGGTAGCATGTCGAATAGTACTAAGTACTGGGAATAAATAATGTATACTGCATTGTCAAAAAAATTCTTTGGATAGAAGCAAACAATGACTGAGAAAAGTGACAAAGTTGGCTGGGTTTCTTTTATGCCTAGGTAGGTTTGTTTGGTTGAGTGTACGGACGGAATAGGCTGAAGGGAAAATTGGAAAGTCCTGCGAATTGGGTGAAAATTGTGTAAGGAACTTGAGTAATAAGTTAGTTCTCGTTCCAAACTAGTTTTGATGGATATTATTATTCTTAAAGTCGAGTCCTGGAACCAAAGTTGCATGTCAGTTCATTTATGTCGAATTAAGTTGAGCAAGGAGTGTAAATATTCTCCACAAGCCAAAAAGTCTCATGGTTGAGTAATTAAAGAGTGGGCTGAGTGTTTGATCCTCGAATTATTTGGGTAAACTATAATGATAGAGAGAAGGAACTCTCCTAAAAAAACTGAGATAGGTTTAAGATTGGAATGAAAATAGGATTTTGATCTCTGGTTTTTCTTATTGTTTCTGGTACAGTAATTTCTTTTTTGGAGAATATCCTGTTTGCGTTTATACGTCTCGGATGAGATGACAAATTCCTCTTGTTCCACCTATTATCATTTTGTGCTTTTTTCTAGAATTCAGAATTTTTTAGTTTGGTTGGAAAAAGTGTTGGTGGTGGAATGGATGATAGTTAAGCGAGTGGTGCTGAGTTAGTTTGCTGTGTTTAGGAGGGTCACTCACCTGTGCAGTTCATAGTGGGTTCTATTGAGCCCATTTCAAACAGACTTCGTGAGTTTTTGTTACGGCATGGAGCAGTTGGTTTCATCCAAATCCAACTCTGCCTCATCATCAAGATCTGATCCATACCGTATAAAAACACTTTTTTTTATATTCCGATTATGAGCCCAAGATCCTGAGACTTTTTATCCATTTTAACTTCTTCTTAGGCAGTTCGTTTCAGTCCATAGAACAGGAGCTGAGGAGTACGGCTTACGCTCAATGGTTTCCAAATCTATGATTTATACTACAATAAATATGTAGCAGTTGGTCTTGGACTTAGTTCAGACGGCGGGTGGAGTTCGGAGGTGTGTGAGTCCAAAGTTCTAGACTCAGACTCCAAATTTTCCCATTCCAAAAACCTTTGGTTTCCGTTGACTTTGGGATCCGTCTCACTTAATATCCAGGACTAGGTTCATTCGGAACTTAAAACACCTGTCTCATCATCACTTCAATTCAATCCAACAACCTGGAACTCAAACACAGTTGTCCCACTTGTTTGTTAAATATTCCATCATATCATTCCTATTTCTACTTTCCTCCAATTTACTAGATTTTCAGTCCATTCCGTCCGGCTCACCTGCAAGTGTTCTATATATAAAACTCATCCTATAGCACAACACTCCAAATTCTAAATTGGTTTTGTGAGGTGTATGTTTTCTAAGGACGCTCTGGAACCCTTTTACTACCAAGCTAATCATAACAAAAAAGACAAATAATTATAATAGGTTCACTTATTCATGGCATGAGAATTAAGAATTGTGTTTGTTGAGTGAGAGAGAAGCGAGAAGAGGAAAGGAATTTCTTTTATTTTTTAGCATCAAAATGTCTGGAACATTAAGGAAACAATTAACGGCAACAAAGGTAATGAAATGGAAGGATTGAGTGTATTGTACTAACTCTACTCTGCCAGCTACATAGTGTACATATAAGCAATTAAATTCTTCCAACTACAGCGAGTGATATCGGAGAAACTAAAAGAAAAATGGTTATGCATTTATGAGTAGCATATATTGGATAGTGACTGATAGAACTGAGATTGAAGGATTGAAATTATTTATTATGGCTAATTGATTTATTTCGGTAATTATTGTTTCAATGCTGATCGGAGGTTTTTAATTTAATTGCAGGTTTCCTGAAACTAGAGACAGAAGGAAAGCAAAGGAGAAATTATTTGTTGAAAGGAGAAAAGAGCAAGTAAAGACGCTGGAGAAGTTGAAGTAAGTGTTGCCAAAAGTTGTATTGTATTGTTGTATTTGTATTATGTTTCACACACAGTAGCACGGGGAAAAAGGGTTTGGCTCTGTGGCTTTTTGATACTTTACTTTTTCTTAAGTAGACATATTAAACAAAGACAAGAGGATTTTTAAAATCCTTAAGATTTGTTGAATTTGAAGCTTTTTTATATTTTTTGGATGAGGTTCTTTAGCCTCGCCTCTGGGCTTGGAAGTGACAGTAGTTTAGGAAATAACAGCTGTAATATGCTTACTTCCGGAGCAACTTGATAAATAATGATTATACCATTGGATGAGCGAGGGAGTTGAATTACAATTTTTTACAATTTTAACACAGAAGGATGAAGTGAGGTAGGTATTCAACCGACTGAATCCCAGTCATTCTCCACTATTATTATTACATAGTATTATTATTTTTACTACATAATATTATTATGGATATATGGAACTCAACTAACTCAGTAACAACACCAAACTACAAGTAGAGCTTTAGTTTAGGATTTTCTGCATTATTATTGTATTCAATTCAAAAAAATGCTCTTTTGACTAGAAAATGGCCAGCGGCATAAATTATTATCCTTTAATGGGAATGGGAACATGGTTTTCTTCCAAAGAAACTACTATCAGATACAAACAATATTATGACTTTTGAGTTCTAGATCTATTTTACAATTTTACAATAGTTCTCCTGTTTCGGTAATCGTAATCGTCGTAACAAGTAGATAGAACAGTACCGGTTCAGTTTCAGTCTTTATTGTGAACAATGCGAGTCCATTCCATGTATGTATCCCGTCCCAGATCCAAAAAAAAACATACTTCAGGTAGAAGAAATAGAATAGAATTATTAGACTCATCAAGTCAGAACAAAAAGTAAATTACAATGAAACTTTAGACGCTTCCTCGACTCCGTAAATGTAATCCAATACCTATTTTATACTATCATTTCCATTCCTAGACGTTTAGTAACACCGTGCTTTTCCTCGCCTATTCATTCAGCTTCGCTTTTAAGTATCTTATTTATCTCTTATGCTACCTAATACAATACTCATTCAATCAATCAAATAATTAGCAGGACAAGCAATTATGAATTAAGTTGGAAGTTCAGTTTTAATTTTAATCCATAACAAAATTTTAACGACACACTTAAAATCAGACGTCAATAAGTTCATCCAGTTAGAACTACTGTGTCCATTATTTTGTATTAAAACAAACTTTTTTATTCGAGATTTCCTTGCTTAACATATTGGATTGGATAAGTTAGAAATTTTGGATTTGAAACTATTTTTTGTCCACTGGTTGTTTCTTACAAAAAGAATATAATTGTTGTAATAAATAATAATTATTGCTTTTGAAGTCCTTTATAGTTACTTGGGATAAAAAACGATAGGAAGAACAACATAGTTTTTTTTAGATTGCCTGTGTTCATATATATATATCCTAGCCTAGACAAAGGTTTCTTTGGGACGGATGAATTCTCTTCGTCGTCGCATAAAATCTTAATGACGAGTAAATTATCTACCTGCCTTTATATGTGCTTGTATGAGCACTAGTAGGACATGAACAATGAGCAATTTGAATACTACAACCCTAATACCTTGAATTTACATTAAATTTAGCAGAAGTCTTGACTCAGAAATTTATTGGTATTTATCTAGTCTTCTAGGATACTCTCCTAATTTTCCTTTAATACTTCTTGTTCATTTAAAAAGACACCGCACACAAACACACATATGCCGTAATAATAAAAAATTACTCAAAGCAAAGCTTCCTTTCTGCTATTTTTTTCCAATTTGTTTGTAAATCTTTCACTACTTACTCCACTCACTTTAGTAGTAAAAAATAAAAAGCTAGAGTTCATTATAATTTGTGATACAATAGAGCTGATGAATTTCAGGAACAAAAAAATTGACTGGGCACAACTTCCACCTGTTTTTCTTTGAATGGCACATTAAGAATTCACGGGAATTTGTTCTAAGTCCTATTCCCGTGGTTCATATGTGCTGTACAAAGCGAAGCAGTGTTAAAGCTTCATTTTTTTTAAAAAAAGAAAGAAGAATGAACTCTGGAATGCATTGAAATTTGCTTCAAAATCTTCTTTGGTTTCTTTTGAT
>JAQGCY010000677.1:0-15078 GCA_034700645.1 Xenylla mediterranea | reverse complement strand
AATTCCAACTTTGTATCCAAAGTAAACAAGAAATATTCCAAGCGCTGGATAAATTATTACAAGAGAAAAATCCAAAATCAATACAAATTTTATCACCAGTTCAAATCCATCCCATTTCTTTGTTTGACGGTAATTAAAAGTTTCAACCATTGTACTGTTGAAATTCACAAATGTTGACAAAAGGAAAAAATGATGGATTTGTGTAATCCTAAGAATACATGGCAAAACAAAACAAAAATCAACACAGTGGAGAAACTTCCAAGGACAATACTTTCTTGGATTAATGTGTCATAAGACAGAAGGTCTTTTAAAATGAACCCAAATAAAAAACATTGAAAAATTATTGAGTAACAAAACGAGAATATCCAAAATTTTGGAGGTTGAGGATCATGAGAATTTACTTTATAAGTAAACGGTAACGAATTAAACCAAGCTTTAGCATATTTGCTATACAATTCAAGTAAATCGTTTGTTGTTTTAGAAATCATTCTACGATCTTCTTGAAGATTTTTATAGCTTCAACTTCAACCGAACCAATGAGTATTGATATTGTTTACATAATATGAAAATAACCCGGAAAGCTATAATTGTAAAATTTAATGGCGATTAGACATGAATATAGTTAACAAGATAGTTTATTTGCCAAAATATTCATAAGGAAGACCCAATTATGTTAAAATTGATTGACGTAGACGTTGGCAGTACACCGCCAGTATAATAGACGTTTCGACTTTCTTTACTATTATTATTATGTTATGACTTTGTAACTAAACGCTGCTAAAGTCCACATATTTCCTAAGTTTTATTGGAATGCATTACAAACAATAAGTTTATTCTTTAGCTACTTAAATCGTATGTATCAGTATTGTGAAATAATATGTATCTTGAAATTCTTTAAGAATATGTAAAGTAAAATTACAATTATGTTCAGTCTTTTCATAATTTTACATGCACAATAGATGAATAACTTAATTTGCATTTCATAAACCTTGAAAATTTAGATAGATCTTTTTAACGTCTACACAACGGGGAAATTTCATTTGTAATCAAATCTAGAGATCCCTTTATCTCTAAAAAGAAAGTCTACCAAGTTTCACGGAGGTTTGAGTTAGTCGTATGTAGTTCTTTATCATTTACATGTAGCATAATGCCTATTATTTATACATTTTCTGTGGACAGGAAATGATATCAGAATGACTCCTTGATTTATCCTACTCGTTATTAAACCTGAATAAATCAAACAACACTATGATAAGATAAGTACTTGCTTGTTGACTAATAATGGAGGAATTTGCCATGCATCAATTCTGTACAGCTTTAAATTACATGTCTATCCAAAAAATATCATTATGATCCAGCAAGAGGTTCAGAACTTCAGATTAGGATTGTTCAATTCAATGTAAATGCAAAAAAAATCTGTAGAACTTGCTCTTCTTTTTATTAGTAATAAATAATTCACACCTCAAAAAGTGTGTGAAGTAATGGATCGATTACTCATTCAATTTTGCATTCAATCAAGCAAAAGACCCAAACTTATTTCCGTTGAGTTGATTTAGATAAGGACATTTTGGCAATGTATTCACCAAATAACTAGCCATCTCTTATCAGTACTAATATTTTCATAATCTTTTGTGTCCTACATATAATACTGGGACTGGACATTCATTGACTTAGATTTTGCAAGAGGTGAGTAGTAAAGATCTTCTCTTTGAATAATTTAGTAAATTAGTTTTTAGTATAAATGATTTTCTAGCGAACTGTATTTAGTAGCAGCGAGTGGGTTTCTATCAAGTTCTATATAATTTAATCCGAGATTTCGATTTTGCCATTGTTGCTTTAAAATAAAATGGAGTTTAGCTTGAAACGAAAATCTCATGCTTTTCAATTAGGTAAGATTGCATAACAAGCCCCAGCAAAATCAAATAGGAGTTTAATTTATGTGTCATTGCAATTGCGCCTGATATTTGACGACGTAGAATTTCTGTAGAAATTCAGCTTTAACTAACTGAATTTAATCAATTGGTAGTTTACAATTCTGTAATATTTATTATTTTTCAACATATTTTCAGGCAAGGAACTCGAAGTAATTTTTCAAAGACAAATTAGTGAAGGCAAAGAAAAATTTTCATCTGCATCATCATCCGGTGTCACTTTCTCCGTTTCTAAGCTTAAGTTTTTGAGGAATTTAAATAAATTTCAAAACAATTCTCATACAAACAGTGAAGAGGGGAAAAAAGTTAAGAGTAAGACTATGCCAAATGATCAAGGTGAAATGGGTAACAGTTCTTCTGCCAGTAAAGAAAAGAAGCCAATTGAGCCTGGAGCTTTGAACATTAATCCAAGGACAAGAAATCAACCTTCAAAAAATCCTTCCGGAACAAAACATTCAAGTAATAGTGGAATAACAATAGATGCTGTAAGGTTAAGGAACCAAACTCGGATTCAAGAGAGTGAACCTTCATCCTCGATATCAAACTCAAGATCCCTGACTCGAGTTGCTTTTGTTGGTCAAACCCAATCTCAATCAGCATCTTCTTCATCTTTGAGTGGACCATCATCATCTTTACCTTCTTCTTCCCATCGGAGAACAGAACGAATCAAATCAATAAAGCGTCCTAATCGATATCCATTCCCCTTACAACCTACCAGTAGTTTTTATGTAGCTGAACTCCCATCATCCTCTTCAACTCAATATGATAGACCAATAGCAAAACCAAGAACAAGAGATCGGCATAATAGTCTAACTATTACTGTTTCTAGCCCAGGTGAAAGCCCAAGTAGGGAAAGGAGTGAAACGACGCCAAGAAATCCAAGGAGACTTGAAAGGATTATGAGTCGTAGATCAGCCTCAGTGGATGACTTGTTAGGCATTCTTGGAGACGAGGAAGAACA
The DNA here is from genome assembly GCA_034700645.1 of Xenylla mediterranea. Classification (NCBI taxonomy): domain Eukaryota; kingdom Metazoa; phylum Arthropoda; class Collembola; order Poduromorpha; family Hypogastruridae; genus Xenylla; species Xenylla mediterranea. Next base: position 12,186 of record JAQGCY010000677.1, on the reverse strand, counting down.
AGATGCAAATTACCAAAGTGAAAGGAGAGAAAGTAATTTTTCGGATGTAGAACCAGAACCTACTAATAGTAATACCCTAATGCAATTTTCTGATGATGAACAAGAACCCGAACAGGATGTTGTGGTTGTTGCTCATAATTCAACAGAGCATACGCCAAATTCGCTTCAAACAACTCTCTTAGATAGTTCCGGGGACAATTTTAGTGAAAGTTGGCGTACTTTCTATGAAACAATTGCCCCAGAATTTGATCCAATTTTTAATGGTAATACTAATCCTAGCAGCGATTCTCTACTAGAAGATGAATTCTCGATGCTATCAACACGAACTGAAAGTCTGAATTCAATCTCAATGTTGGATAAACCTATAGTTAATTTAGGTATTTAACTTTTGCATTAACAAGATAAATATCGTGACGGGCAAAATTTTACATTCAGTTCTGCTTTTCGAATGGATTTAGATACTTCACCTGGAGACTTAAAATTGCATGATAAAGTTGTATGGTTTACGGAAACTGGAATTCCAGAAACTGGGACTGTAAAATGGATTGGAAATGAATTTGATAAGAGCGGAAGGTGGTTTGCTGGTGTTGAATTTGTAAGCTGCTTTGCTTATTGAGTTAATAATAATCCACTGATTCATTTTGGATAATATTCGTGTAATTAAATTTTTTACAGAAAAATGCTGTCGGCAATTGTTCAGGAAAATGGAACGGGAAACAATATTTTACAAGTCGTCTTACTCATGGTCGTTTTTTACCTATCAGTGAATTAATCCTTTACCTTGATTTTTATGGGAGTGCTATTTCTAATGCACCAGCTAATATTAATTATCCGAATTGGAATGATAAAGCGACCAAAGGAATTCAACCGTCCAATCCAATTATTTGTGTGATTTGCCAAGATCCTCTTTTGGAAACAGAAAAAGAAGCCGAGCTTGCCGATACGGAAACGGAGAATCAAGGAGAAAGTAACAAGGATAGAAAATCTGACCAAGAAATGGTTACAACTTTTTGTGGTCATTTGTTCCATGCAAATTGTTTAGCTAAATGGTTTAATACGAAGAAAAAAATTGAGTAAGTACAGACAAATAATGGAAAATCAAATCTATTGTTGTGTTATGAGTCTAGAATTAAAAAAAATTCTTTTTAGGCAACCATGTCCATATTGTCAAAAAATGATGCATATTTCGAGGATAATTAGGATTTTTCCTGTACAATCTAAAAACTAATTTAGACATTGATTTATTCCTGTGCAGTTACCTAACACTAGTTCAAAAATTGAATATGAAAATTTAATTTATTAATATATGCGAATTATTAAAGGTTGATTCTTAATGTTCTTTTCCAGTGCATCTGCATGCAGATTTTGAAACTGCAGAACAAAAAGTGAGCAGTCATAAATCATATTATTTTAGATTGACAATGACACTTGGTACACGACTGTCCAGAACCGGACTGGACAGGGCTCATGGACACTGTGACTGCGAACTGTCAAGAGTCAAGCTTGAACGATGTCCATGTTGCATTTCGGGACAGCCCCTTCTTCTATAGCTTTACTCTGACTGATGAAATGATCGGAGTTCGGAACACGTGGGTTGAGTTAGGAACCAAATGAAAAACCATAAACAAAAAATAAGAATGAATTTTTTGGCTCAGACGATTGACTGTCCAGTGTCCATTATTGTGGACAATTAATAATAATTAATTCAATTTTAGTGGAATAAAGTCAAAAATAATTTAATTGTCATCGTCATTGTGAATCATAATCAAAATAAAGTAGTACAGTTGACAGTCATAGCATACTAGAGTAGAGTAATGGTTAATTGTACTGATAAAGATAATGTGAATGTCCAAAACCAAATGGAAATGGAGGCACAAGGACATCCTGAAGACTCCAATAATCGTAGTATTCCTGATCTTAATCCTCCAATCTCCCCCACAACCCCAAGTACCCCAGGACTCCAATCAGTCAAATCAGATAGTTTGGTTTTTACTAAAAAATATGAAGAACTGTTTATTGAAAATTCAGTCGTAAGTCGTAAAATCGCAAATAGTTCTTCAGTTCAGAGTTAGTTAGCTATAGCTAGATCGTTAATTTTCTAATTTGGTTTTTCTAGCTCCAGTCCACCGTCAATCTTCTCAAACGAGAACTATTGGATGCCCGTGAAGAACTTCATGCAAGAGATAGGATCATTGCCCATTGGGAACAGAAATTTAATGACCTCGAAGGAAAAGTTAGACGATTAGAACAATTGAGCCATGCAGCAATTGTACCATTATCTCCAGAATCTGAGTCTGTATCGTTAGAAGTTTCAGTTGCATCTACGTCACCACCAGAACAAACAGAATCATTGACTTCCCAAGCAGAATATCATTCTCAAGAATCGAAATCTACACCAGTACCAATACCACCATTAGCACCTCCAGTAGAAGAAATTCAAGAACAAGTGGAAGAAATCCAAAAAGAAATCCCACCTCCTGAACCACCTGAACGTCGATGTTCAATATGCCTCCAGACTGACCTTATTGAAGACCCAGATATTTATTACTTTGCTGGTGGACGTCATGTTGGCTCACAAACAGAAGATGATGAGGATTTTGGCCCATTGGAAATTGCAGAGGAACAATTCAAAAATTCAACTGCCCCAGTGGTTATCGTCCAAAGTTTCAATGAACTTGGAGACAGCGATGGAGGTGATTTGACCCCAAGTGCAGAAACTCAAACACAGACATTACCACCACAATTCCCTGAACTTGAACTCAATATTAAAGAAGCTACAAGTACTACCACCGCTGACAAAGCAGCACAATCTCCAAGAATCGTCAACCAGAACAATTCCAAAGATCCACCGACATTTCCAGTTCCTCCATCCAAATCCACATTTGCTGAAAAGGCCAAAAAAGGAATGACACTAAGATTAAGTCAAGGCCAAACACAATCTCCTGCTGTACCGGTTGCTCCAGTTCGTCCACCATTCCTTACAGGGACTTGTAGTTCAACAACTAGTCGAAATCGTATTGTAACTGGAGGTGGAGTACCACCTGCTGTACGACCAAATTCTGCATCTGGAAGTTCAACTTCAGGATATACTCGACCACCACCACCAGCAAATTATCGTAGTAATATTGCAAGTCGATATCGTACAGCCGCTGCTACTAAACAACAACAACAGCAAGTGGGACAGGTATGTTAGTTTATATCTTAATCACTTGTACAATTCATCTAGCAAAATTGCTAAACAAACCAATCAATCATAAGCACAATTGTCAATTTCAATATTTCAATATCAATTTTCACTTCAAATTCCTTTCCAGCAGGCATCTTCACCAACAACTCCTAGAACGCCTACTTCTAATACTTCTACTAATAATTCTGCTAAATCACCTTCTATGCCTATGGCTATGGCTCTTTCACGTAAATCTTTTACTAGTAGCAGTCATTCTTTAATTGGTGCTGGTTCTGGAAAGTCCGAATCTACCACTACTGCTCCTAAAATTAAAAATATTGGACATGGAGATCAGGTTCAGGTACAAACAATAGCTTCTTGCTTTGCTTTCACTTTTATGTTGCTAATTGCTACTGGCTTATGCCTATTAGAATGCCCAGATTTCATACATATATAAATATATACAAATTTTTAAACTTGGCTAATAGGTATCAGGTCCACAGTTACAAGCACCTGCATCTTCTACTATTACCACAGCACCAAGCCGTCCAACTACAATTAATACTAATCAACAACAAAATCAACTTCTACAACTAAGTCGCTCTAAATCCATGATTAATCCACCCACAAATTACTCGAATTCTTCCAAACGTGCATCAAGCTCCAACTCTGACACTCATAACCAACATTCCAATAATAGACCAACGAATAAGAATCTCAGTCGATTTTCCATGGCCCACCAAAAGAACTCTAATAAGACTAGTAGCTGTACTTCAATTTTAGAAGTTCTGTCATCATCTGCATCGTCTTCTCCAGTAGAACGAAAAAGGGTAAAAGTTGGGGATGATGGTTGGGAAACTGTACAACGAGCCCGAACGAATCGTTCGCGATGGTCACTTTCCAGTTGTTCTAGTTCAACTAATGAAGTTGGTGCAAATGCTAATATTAGTGTTAATGCAAATGTTCCAGAGAAGCCGTTGGAGCAACAACAAAATTCCTCTCCAATTTCCGCAAAAGAAGTACCTCCTGCTCCTGTCAGTCCACCTCCAACCGATGACGAGTCCATCATCAAAGAAACTGAAGCTGCTCTTGACTCAGCCCTCCGTGAAGAAGAGGCTATTGAAAAAGAACTTCTCCAAGTTGAGCGTGATTTCGAAGAAATTGAAAATTTGCAATCCAATATGCCACCTCCGAGCCCAAGTCCGAGTCCAGATTTATTGTTACTATTAGAATTGGACGATGAAGAAGAATCTTCCAAAACCCCATCGTACTTCATTGACATTGTAAATCAAAAGGTAACAAAGGGTACCAAAGATCCAGAATTTAGCATTGCTCCACGTTTACGGGATTCTCGTCTTCTTGAAAAATTAATGTCACCTGCTAAAAAGCCTGATTCCGCAGAAACTCTTCGTCGACATCAAGCAAAATTAGAAAAGGCTGAGCGAAATCGTGAAACACTTCTTCAGTCCAAATACACTCGTTATGTTGAGCTCAGTGATAAGTTTAAAGTATTGAATGCCAATACAACGAGGCTTCTTGAAGAGAGAAGTGAGCTCATTACAAAATCTGTTGAAAGGAGGAAACGTGCAGAAGAAAAACGTGAACAATACCTTGAGGAAATCAAACGAAAAGCACATGATGAAGGGGAGAAAACTAAAGAAATTGCATTTATTAACTTAATTGAGCTCAAGAATAAGAATTATGATTACAATTATTTTGTGCAAACTGTCGAGTCCAGGTTACAGAGTCTTGAAGAAGAGCGACAAGCTAAATTAAAAGAACGTCAAACTAAAACAATGGCTGTCTTAGAAAAACAGAATCGGATTCGTTCAAATTGGGAAGCCAAACTAAGTGAAATTCAGGCACGCCGACAAAAAACTCAAGAGAGAATTTTACGTGAAAAACAAGAACGGGCCAAAGAGCGACATGAAATTGCTCAAGAACGTGCACGAGACCATTCCCAACGAATATCAGCTCTAAACGCTGCTCAACGAGCTAAAAAAGAAGAACTTGCTAATCAAATTATACAAAAACAAGAAGCTACTGCCCGTAGACATGAAGAAAATATGGAGAATATCCGACAAAAAGCGATTGAATTGAGTCATATAAGTTGTAATAAACAGGAAGAAGAAAATCTGGTACGAATTTGTACGCTTTGTCATGTTATAATTCAGAGTGAAGTTCAAGAGTTGACTCATTTGAGAGGACGCTCGCATTTGGAAGCAATGAAGAAAATTGAAATGGCTTCCTCACACTCCAGTGGAGCTGAGAATTTTGGGCTGAAGTTCATTAGTGATATTCTTCTTGAGAAATGGGATGGCAAAGAACGGTTGCACTATGATCATAAACGTGGTAAAATTATGAAGAAACATTGCAAGAAATTAATTGGGAAAATGAGTGAGACTTCTGTTCAAATCGAAAAAGCCACACCCTCATCTAAGGCTTCCAAATCGATCCAGAAAAACATGAAAGAAATTGATCGATTAGTTGGATTGTTTGAGAATGGTAAAGGGACAGTTGGTTTGGCTACTTCCTTAGAACGACTCATTCGCGAGCTCATGAAATCTAAAGATCAAAATCACGGTCAAGATGATGGGCTTCTTTTGAGCTGTGGATTAGTTGAAGTTGTCCAGAAGATTTTGGGTTGTAAGACTAAGGATTTGCCACCAAAGTAAGTGCAAGCTATGAATTTAGGGTATTTATAATCTGGGCTTAACTATACATTCGAATTATCCGCAGAGTTATAATTTCATCTTGTCAATTACTTACTTCACTACTCTCAACTAATTTCTCCAACACAATCCAAGTCCTCCAAAGTTCACTCATTTGCAATCTTCTTGAACTAATTTCAACCCGGTGGAATGCCCTTGTCCCAGACGATTCTCGTTGGCTTAGTCGCTCTGGTTCTCCTGTCAATGGAACTGGCATTAATCATGAACTCCTTCCAGTTGACCCTGTCCTTGAATCAGCCACGGATCTCCTCTTTACTCTCCTCAATATTGTACCAGATCCCTTCAACGGAATCAAGAGTAAAGCTAATGCAGGGAAGATGGACGAAGCTACAGTTGGATCCATTCAACAAAGAACACTGGACATTATTGGTTATGTCGTTTGTTCAGGGATTGTGGATCGCTTAGCTGTTTACTGTACTGGAATACGGGGACCAGTAGAATCTCAACCTGGAGTCGGGAATTTATTGAAAGGAAACTTGGACTTGATTACCCTATTTATTTATGCCTTGGGTGCTTGGTAAGTTCTTGCTTAAGTGTATAATTAAAGCCATCTTAACAATGCACTTCAAGTAGCGCCTTGTTTTGATTTATTTATTTTGCAATTAGTAATATTATATTATAACATTCAATTTTGATTCACAGTTTCGACACTACCAAAAAATCACCCAAACCCTTAACGCCAAACTCAGATCCCACCCAACTCCTATCAACCTTAGAATCTTCTGAATTAGCTGGCTCAATCTCAATGTCTTATTCCTTACTCTTATACCAAGGAGCTCCCACACGTCCACGACAATTGCAGCTACAAACTCCAGGTCCAGCGCAAATTCCACCCCCACCAACACTCTTCACATCATCCCTTGTTCGCTCCACATTTTGCCTCATCAATGCCCTTGCAAAGTATAGCATCACATTCACCCAAGAAGTCCTAGCGCCGGAAACTGTCTCACTTCAATTTCGTCATATTGCGAGCCAACTCTTATGGCAAGTTGTACCACATCGGAAGGATAATCTTGAGTATGGGAGATTACTCAATGAGCTCTTAGATTCCCTTGGTTATTTCACAATTAAGAATCAAGCAAATCAAATTACGATTCAAAGTGGACAAACTCCAACTGTATTCCAACAGTTATGCTCGTTACCAGAAGAATATTTTGAGAATCCTAAACTTAGCTCACATTTTTATCCAGCTCTCATTGCAGGGACTATTGGTTGTGAGCAAAATGTTGGTGTACTTAAGGAATGTAATATTCAACCTGCGGTGAGTGTTTTAAAAATTTAATAAAATATCGTATAAAATCTGATAAATACTTTTCTCTTACAGCTTTTGAACGGATTTTTAAAATCCAAATATGCTAAATTTAATCCCATCACAAAGATCTTATTTTTGGACTCGGATAATCCATTAGTTGAAGAAGAATTTAATAGGAATGGAAATTCTGGAGCATCGGATCAGACTGAAACTTAATTTCATTAATGCTAGAAGAAAACTTAAGCTATTAAAAAAAGCTAAACTAATTGTGATACTAAAACTAATAATTTACACGCATTTAACTTTGAATACTATGAATACCACAATACATAAATGTACTCCCTGTGAACTAATACGAATATGATAATATGAATTTAAAAAATATTTGAAAGAAATATTAATAAAGATTCTGAAAAACTTGACAAGTTTAGATAGATCTAGGGCATGCAAGGCTGGCTTTGAGATTCGGACGCACGGTAAACGAGTGTGTTGCTTGAAGGAATTTCTCCAGTTCTCCAGTCCATTTATCATGGTCCATGATCCATCCATCCATCCGTCCATGGACCATGGTCATGGAATTTTCATGACAATTGACAAATTGAGCATTTTCCAAAAATAGCGTCACCCCATAACTCCATAAGCCCTGCCATTAGACCCATACTTCTAAACCATGCGTTTTTCCTACACATACACACCCAAAGCACACGTCCCCGCTCCATATGAAAATTTCTTAAAGGAAAAAACAACAGAATAAAAATATTTGTCCCAGATTCTCAATTTCCCATTCATTCTCATTGCATTGCCATTTGCCATTCATTCTCAGCTGTTGATCGTTTCGATTATTTATGAGATTTCACTTTCTTTGAGGGGTGGTCGGTCAAAATCAATCAATTGGGGTTAAGTTTATAAGTTTATGGTCCATTGGCTCGTAATTGCCAATTGCTATGGAAACCATTGGGTTTATTGAACAGTTTCAACAATTTTAGTGTCCACTTTTGGTCCCTACTTACTGCCCCAGTCCCAGTCGTCCCCAGTCACAATTCACAAGTCTAGTCGATTAATAATTGGAGTTTGATCCCTCTGGTGCCATTTTTATATGTACGTTGTACATATATACATACAAAGATAAATCAATCAGTGTTCTATTATTATAATAAATAATTTAATCTAATCTTATCAAGAGTTTCATTCAATTCATTGATTCAAGTGATTCGTTCATTCGTTCGTGGCACTGTTTCCTGGCTCAATCAATCAACCAATTTTTTGTCAGCTACTGGTTATCTTGTGCATTTGCAATTTAGTATTTAGCTGTGGCTGTTAAATACTTCCGTGAAATTTTGTCTAAAATGGCTCAAAATCAGCCTCATCCAGCTACTTCTTCCGCATCCCAACAACAACAACAACAGTCCCCAAATTACCGTGTTCCACCCCAACTCCGTGAAACCCTCTTGGATTTTACAATTGCCTACTTGTTAGAACGACCTTCTAACTTAGCTACATTTGGACTCCAGTTCTTCCAACGCATGAAAGATGAACAAGGGGGCGGTGGGCATGGTCATGGACAGGCTGCTCCAGGAACTGGACAAGGACGAGCTGGAAGTTTAAGTGGATCCAATAGTAATCAAAATGGGAGTGAAAATGAAAATGATCTTGGGGATGGTAAGCAAAAGCTATCTAAATTTAAAACCAACATATCAATTGATTGACCTACATTTTTGATTTGCCGATAAAAATGTATGAAACTAGCTTCATCGGCGGCGAATTTAGGGTACTTTTGCTGGGCTCATTATCATTGAGCCAGAATTTTGTAGTATATGTAATATGTATAGAGTTTTTGCACCGAAGATTTCGAAGGTTAAGGCAGAAGAAAAACCCCACTAAGACCATCGGATATGGTGATATGAAGCTTTATTCTTGTAAAGCGCATACGTTTACCCTGCGATTTTGACCCCAGTGCCCAATACCCCCACTTCAGGAACTTTGGTCATGGGTGGGTGGGTGGTTGGATGGAGGTCTTACAAATGATATAAAAATTTCATTTAATCATAAATTCATAATCATAAATAGATACTTTTGTTTTTACATTAAAATTGCTGTACAGTCAACAGTGCTTGTTTAGGCATTTCTTCTGATAGTGCAGAGTTGACTTTTGATAGTAAGGAAGTGAAAGAAAAAGGAAATTGGATTTTGTTATAGTTATAGAAAAAAAAAGAAATGCTTAAATGCTATGCTTGATTAGATTTCCGTCACTCAGCTTCAGCGTCACTCAAATTCCGACTTCTTTTCTTGTTCTTTTTCTTTTGAACAAAAACAAAAGTAAAAGTTTTTGTACTATGAGTGACTATGACTATGGATAGTGGAACTGATGATTTGATTTTATTATTGAGTTTTTTCTACATCATGATCATATCATCGGCATCTGAGATTCTGACATTACAGATTACATCGTAAAAAACATTTTTGCAAACCATGCATGCTATAACAGAACACAACACAAGCCATGTCTTTTAAGACAGCCCGACCCAACATGTAATGCTTTTCCGCATTTTCTTATTCCGTATCCCAATTACAGGGAAAAGGTCGAATGAAAGGACTATTCATTTTTTTCAAATTAGACTTCAGCTAAGCATCAAAATATGCAGAAGCTAGCATTCCATACAAAAGCTTCAATCATAGACTCATGGGTCGGGCTAAAAAAGCTATAAATTCGTTGTTGCTGCAAACTGTAAGGATGTAAAAGCAAAAATAGCACAGGGGAAATAAAACTCTAGTTTACAAATCACAATTTTAGTGTGTGCATCTGCAATTTTTATGTGTCTATTCAGTATTTGTATTTTAATATCCCATCTTTCTGGTTTTACACATACATGTGAAATTGTGAAAATAACGCCCAGTTATTTAAGTCCTTCCGATCGGTTTCGGTTTTTTAATGTCTTTTCCTCTTGGTATTTTAGAAGAAGATGGTCCAATCCCAATCCCAGCCAATCGACGTCGTAAATCTGTATTTGCTGAGACCTATAATCCCGAAGAGGATGAAGATGATAAGCCAACTGTTGTACATCCAAAATCTGACTCACAACGCTCACGTTTGGCTGAAGCTGTTAAGCATATCTTGTTGTTTCGTAGTTTGGATGGGGTAAAAATTCACAATAAATTATGAAATTCCGAATTTTTTTTATATGTGCTTTTGGTTTTTAAATTCTAGCAACAAATGCAAGAAGTCCTTGATGCTATGTTTGAGCGTAAAGTCCAACGTGGTGAATTTGTAATTAAACAAGGAGAAGATGGAGATAATTTCTATGTTATTGAGTCGTAAGTGATAACGTTGCATAATAATCGATGGTATTTTTTAGCTCAAACTTTGTTCTTTCTTTCGAACACAGGGGTAAATACAAAGTTTACGTACAGATGGAAGGAGAAACTTCACCCCGTGCAGTTGGTGGTTATGACAATTCTGGATTCTTTGGTGAATTGGCTCTTATGTATAATATGCCACGTGCAGCTTCTGTACAAGCTGAAACTGATGGTTCACTCTGGGCCATGGACCGTCAAACATTTCGACGAATCGTCCTTAAAAATGCATTTAAAAAGAGGCAAATGTATGAAACGCTCTTGGATCAAGTCCCAATGTTAAAAACACTTGAGGTGAGACCGTAATTTGTGTAAGGAGGGTGGAGGGTGTGATTTTAACTATTTGTTTACGTTTATAGCAATATGAGAGAATGAATTTGGCAGATGCCTTGGTCCCACGGACGTATGTCCATGGTGAAACAATTATACGTCAAGGGGATGTAGGGGATGGGATGTACTTTGTGGAAGATGGGACAGTCCGTGTTGTACGTGTAGATGCTAATGGGGAAGAAAAAGAGGTAAGAAAGTTTCTGTTTAATTATATTATTTTATAAAGGCTAAATTCTGAGATATTTGGTAGTATTCAAGGTTAGTCGAATTCTTCTAAAAATTTAGTACAAGGATGAGTTTTGAATCCTAGAAGAACACCAGAATTCGTAGCATTTTTTAGTTTCTTGATAAATCTTAGAGCAATTTAACCTGCTTAATGCTTGAGATTTTGAGATCAATTTTTATGTAATTTTTTATGCTTCCAGTTAACTCGGAACACAAAAGGTGAATATTTTGGAGAGCTTGCTCTCCTTACAAGTAAACCCCGTGCAGCTACTGTTATTGCTGAAGGAAATGTCAGAGTTGCATGTAAGTATTATTAAACAACAGTAACAAAAATAGACCATAACAATCTTTGTATTTTAACACTTATCTTGAATAGTCCTTGACGTTGAAGCATTTGAACGACTCCTTGGTCCATGTATGGAATTAATGAAAAGAAATGCAGAGGATTATGAGAAAAACCTCATTGAGATTTTTGGTAGTAAGAGTGAAATCACTGATATTCGGTAAGCCAGCTATAAATCAACCAACAATATTTTAAAAATTCAACAAAAAAAATCATCAATTACACAATTCACAATTATACGTTAGGCTAAATTGAGTGATGAGAAAAAAAAATATTTGCTGAACAAAAATACAAAACACACACAGACTATACGAGGACCATATAAAACAGAAAATCAGAGCATCATCAATCTTCATCACAATTCGCAAAGAAAGTTTATTCATTATTGATTATGATTCAGGAAATCATACAATAGCTTATTTAGCATGTAAAATATGTAGTAGTTAGAATTTAGTGATTTAGAGCTTTAGAAACTGTACTGGCAGGTTTTACTTTTTAGGTTTTTTTTTTCTATTTTAAGTTTTAGTAGTAATTGTAATTTCTGGAGCAGGAAAACCTGTACCTACACAACAAAAATTTCGGAGCTGGCTTTGAATTTTTGAGAAGAAAGGTTTTTTTTTTCGATTTGATTTGATTGGTAAGAAATAAAGTAGTTGATTTTTTATCTTTGATTGGGGAACTGTATTATACTTTCCATGGAAAATTGTACACGTCAAGCTTGTCACGATTGTTCTGTTTTCCATGGGAAATATTTTGTATAGGATTTTGGGTTAAATTTGTCCTTATT
>JAQGCY010000676.1:0-15085 GCA_034700645.1 Xenylla mediterranea | reverse complement strand
ATGGGATCATCACCAACGTATTATACATAACGGATGTTATTATTGAATTACTTTTTGCAACGCCAACCACAGGTAAAATTCTAAGTAAAAATTAAAATATTTTTGAATGTGATTTTTCTTTCTATTAGGATTATATTATAAGTTTTGGGATGGATTACGAGTTAAAACTCGAGAAATAACATTTTATTTTGATCTTTTTTGTGCTGTTCCATTTGATTTTATTTTTATTGAAGAACCTTTTCTTATTCCAATGGTTAAAACACTCTTGAAGTTTTGGAAAGTCCTAAGGTTCTACGGATATATGGACAACACAAATCCTCTTGCTCTGCCATTCTTACGTTTTTGCAAAGTAATCTCTCTCATCTCCGTGTATTTGCACTATGCATCCTGTATTTTGTACCGGTAATATATAATTAAGTTTACAAAGAATTCTCAATTGTCATGCACTCCTATTTTTTAGAATTGGAGAACGTTCTGCTGGTGCACCAAATTGGTTTGATTCCTACCATTTTCATGCTGGAGATTCAGCCCCTCGAGGACATGTTATCTTCAGATCTGGACCATACATTTTTCCTTTGTACTTTGCATCTGCTGTGATTACTCGAGCCGGCTACAATAATTTTCGTGGGCAGTCAGTTTATGAAATGATAATTATTTCAATGTTTGAAATTTCAGCATATTTCATTTCTGGATACTTCAATGCTGCTTTAGCATCATCACTTGCTTGTGCTGTTCGCCCAGCGTAAGTATTTAAATAGAAACATTGTGTCTTTTACAGTTCAGTAAAGTTTAGAAAATTTTTAGGTTACGATATAATCAAAAACTTGAAAGTGTGGATCAGTATCTTAATCATTTAGGAATTAACGAAACATTAAAGAAAAGGTTAAAAGAAACATTTATTGCTATAAATATAATTTACTTTCTAATTTGTAAAACAATTTTTAGGATTTTTGAACACTATAAACTACAGTTTCAGGCCAATCGAGGTAATGACAAACATTTGGTGCAATCATGACCAATGCCAATTTACATATTTTTCGTTACTTATTTTTCTATGACTGTTTCATTTGTCAGGCATTGACTTGGGAGACCAGACATATCATCTATATGACGCTCCGGATTACATTGCAATCGATGGAGTTTATTTTGATTTGGAAGTTGTACTTGAAGGAATTCCATTATTTACAGTATGTGATTTGTACATATTAAAAATTAATTTAACTCGTTCATTCTTATCAAATTGTTTTTATTGTCCAATGTAGAAAGGAACTCCTCAGATTTTTGAAAGGATCTCAAAACTAATGAAAAAATATTTATTACCACCAAACCTAATCTTTGTTAAAAAGGGCGAAGTTCGAAGACATTTGTACATCATCTTAGAAGGGGAAGTTGCTGTAAGGATAAGAGTAAAATTTCGTATTGCAAACTACACCTAATATATTCTCATTTTGTATTTGTATTAACAGCTTATCAGGCGTCCATTTGCTAAGAAAATCAAACATGATATTGTTATAACTTCTACAGCCCATTTTGGAGCTAATGATTTGTTTTATGGTCAACCAAGTCAATATGAAGTCCGGACATTGACCTATGTCCAATTATATATGCTGGAATATAATGAGTTTTTAGAATGCTTTAAAAATGATGAGCTCATAAATCACATTATTCATGAAGAAAAAGTAATCATATTAACCCTAATCGAAAATCGAACTAATGTTGCAAAATATTTGCTTTGTACTTATTCAATAATTTTTTCCAGAAAAAGTTTCCACCAAGTGAAATTACAGGACTTGGAATGTCTTGGGAAACCCGAAGTACCGGAACTGTTGTTGAGATTCCTTCTTTTATTTATTTTCCTGAATCTGCTGAAGACAATCCCAACTTTCCACATTGTACTTTTAAAGAATTTAATACAATTTATCGAGTTACAAAGTATAACAAATGGTTTCAGTAAGTTTAGTTTTGAAGGCTATATTTATTAAGAATTTATGCTTAATTGTTTTTCTTCATAAAAAGATTGTTCCTGATGAGAAAATTAATTCATCCATGTGGACAATTTGCAAGAGTTTGGATATGTGCTACAAGTTCCCTTCCTCTTATAACTCTTGTTTTACTTTTTTTGGAAACATTTATGCACTACCATAGTCGAAGTCTTAAGATCATTCAATATATTTTGGATCTAGTCAATGTATTTGACATGTATGTGTTTTAATGATAAATTTAAATTTTATAGATGCTACATATTGATACTACTACTAATTACACTATTTTACATCTAGATATTTCAAATGTCACTGGGCTTACTACACCAAGAAGAACATTTTAATTTGTCATCCGATTAAGGTACGCAAAATGTGTCAACTACAAAAACTAACTTTTTTTGTACATGATTTTTTATTACAGTCTGCAATTCACTATATTTGGGATGGAATGTTCATCTACGACATTATCTTTTGTTGTCCCCTGGAACTGATTGTACCAATTTTTGATTATCCTCACACGAACTTTTGGGGTTATGGGCGAGGAATAGCATGGTATTGCAAATTTAAGTGGTCTCGACTTGGACAATTATATCGCTGGCCAAACTTGTTTCGAATCCTAAGTTGGAACCTTAATCTACGGGTCTGGGTTTAGTAAGTTTTTTCGTTCAATTGAAATATTCAGAATGAAATTTCTTGTCTTAACAATAACAATTTTGCAGCACAATCCTTTACTTTCTGATTACTGTTGCTATTTGCACAATTTTTGGTACAGTTTGTATTTATTTTGCTTGCCCTATTATCCCACAAACTTGGAAAGAAGGTGATGAGGATAGACTGCCCTACTGTTTACCAGATACTTGGGCAACAACAGTTGAAGGTATGAATCTGTAACTTATGTATAAGCTGGCATTTTAAGTTTAATTATTCCAATAATTGTATAAATTATATAATACTCCAGGATTTGACATGTCCACTTATGCACACCGCTGGATAGTCACAATCTACTATGTAGCTCAATCCTATCTTTCTGTTGGATATGGAGATATGAGCCCACTGACTCCAGATGAATATCTTGAAACCATATTCATTGTTTCATTGTCCATTATCGGATATATATTTTTGCAGTATGTTACTGCTGATATCACTGCTGCTCAGGTAAGACAATAGCAGACAAATGTTGAAATTTTAA
The DNA here is from genome assembly GCA_034700645.1 of Xenylla mediterranea. Taxonomy (NCBI): domain Eukaryota; kingdom Metazoa; phylum Arthropoda; class Collembola; order Poduromorpha; family Hypogastruridae; genus Xenylla; species Xenylla mediterranea. Next base: position 11,914 of record JAQGCY010000676.1, on the reverse strand, counting down.
TCTCAATACGAGTAATTTCATTGAATTTTGTACAGGTTGATACGGATGAAATTCGTGGTAATTTTGTTGAGAACAGTCGAAGACTGGTTGAATTACTTGCAAAAGAAGACGCTCCACACAAATTTGTAAAGTAAGAATCTTTATTGAAAAAATGAATGCTAGGTATCTAAAAAAAAATGCGTCTTTTTCTAGGAATGTCGAACTTCATTTAAAACATGTTTGGAGCACGGTAACATAATTGAAAAAGCCTTAAACCTTACCTTAATCTAACACAAGATCATAAAATTTGTTTTTATTTTATTTCTAGTCAAGAGGCTTACAACCTAAATACTTGTTCAATGATTTACATCCTGGTAAGTTGAAATTCAACTAGAATGAAAATATGCTATATGAACAAAGCACAACATAATAATTGAAATATATTAATCTTTTAGCTTTGGAAAATGATTTATTCAGCTATGTTGTTGGGAAACATTTGAATAGTGTTCCAATCTTGCAGAATTTAAATGATACAATTCTACGTTCTCTTGGAAAACGTATGTATAAAGCTATATTCGGACCTGTGATGATTTATTTCTAGTTTTATGAGTTTTCAAATTTTTCTCTTGTTGCATATTTAGTTCTTAGGAGAGAATACTTTCTTCAAGGTGAACGAATTTCACGAAGGGGTGAAATGGAACCAGAGATGATGATTGTTGTATCTGGAGAAATATTTATTGGAGATGAGGATCTTGAATGGAAATGCACATTAACAGAAGGAGAGTAAGTTTTAAAATGCACAGTTATAATATAAAATGGTGAGATTCGTTAAGTTGTAGCAAACTACTTAATTTAGATCATTTGGTGAATCAAATATGCTTTATGGTACACTAAGAAAATATACAGCTATAGCTGCAACCAATGTAAATCTTCCAAATGATTTTTTTTTAATTTTTACGATTTCTTAACATTAACAATTTTGTAATTTTGCTTTTAGTGTGAACTTTTTGTGGTCCATGCAAATAATTTTACTGTTTTACTATCAATGTATCCCCAACTGAGGGCACGAATTAAAGGAATTCTGGGTGATGGAACTTCAGATATATATGAAAGAAAAATATTTGATAAATCTGCATGTACAGATAAGGGGCAATTAAATGATGCTGAACAAAAATCCTTCCATATGAGGAATCACGTTTTTCTAAGGGTAATTCAAGTTGCATTGTTTGATTTGAAAGGTTAGGATCATTGTTGTAACCAGGAGTGTTTTTTAAACATTTTTAGGAAGATGGTATTCACTTACACGATCCTAATGATCGAGAACTTGCCTACCGAGATCAGTTAAAGAGTAAGTGTGCATGGATCGACTACGTTTTTGGTTGGGGTACAAATGATTATCATTTAGCTGGAATATATTTTGCTACGGAGTAAGTAATGTAGTTTTTTTTTAAATAATTGATTCTGCTAAATGTTACAGCCATATATCTATATTAACAGGGATCCAAGATGGTTTAAATTTTTGATCCATCCGAATTGTTTGTTATCAAGAGTTCACGAGATTGGGATGATAGTACTGTCATTTTTCTCTTCTGGTATTGCTCTCTACAGATATACTTTCAAAGATCAAATTGAACATGCAAATAAGCCTATTGTTAGAGATTATGCTAGTTATAATGTAGAAATAGTTGGAATATGGGTTGAGAGGATTTTGTACACCCAAGTACTATTCCGGTTGATTACTCCATTTCAAAGTCATGGTGGGAGCTACTGCAAAGAATTTCCAAAAATAGCTCTGACGTAAATTGGAAAAATAAGCATTATCCGTAAACTGTTCAATGTTAGTTAAACTGAATAATTTTTTTAATTTTACAGTTACCTCTTGAGCATTTGGTTCATCTTTGATATCATTGTCATTATTCCTGCATTGTGTAGTGAGGATTTGGAACTTTTGCGTTACCTCAGACTGGTAAGAAAATGATTTTATGAGCTTAATTATGATGATTATAATTTGCTAAACCTTAATTTCATACAGATTTACACATACAAAGTGCTATTTTCATTCAAAAATGATGTGGACATAAGTATTTTTATGTATCGTCTATCCATATCTGTGACCATGTTTTTCGTGGCCGCTCATATCTTAGCCTGCACATTTTACACTGTTGCTGCCAAAATAAGTATCACAGCTACAGAATTATGTCCAGATGTAAATACAAATACTTGGCTATCTGTTTATAGTAAGTGAGCATTTGCTGATTCCATGTACTTAGTTTACTTATTTGTTTATTTCATTTTAGTGGACAGTTACTTAGGTTCCCCAGAAGACCATGAAGGTGAGGAATGCTTTGCAAGTCGCTGGTATTTGAGAGCAATTTATTTCGTTATTACAACATTCACAACCTGTGGATATGGTGACATTACTCCTACAACATTACCTGTAAGGTTCATATTTAATTTCAAGTGTTTACTAGTTTGAGTCAATTTAAATCTATGGTTTTAGGAATGCTCTGTTGTTTTACTCATTATATTCATTGGAGTATATGGCGTAAATATCATTATTGGCAACATTTCTACTGGCTTGACATCAATGAAGAAGGCACGCCGGTCATTCTTTTATACAATTTCACTTTTGCTGGTGAGTGGATGAAAGTGAAGATTGATTAGATGGAACTTGAAATTAATTGCATTTCTTTAGAACCACTTACGAAACGTCGGACTCTCCGCAGATCGAAAACAATTACTGTTGACCTACTTCAATGTTTTATGGAATCACTTCAACGGAGTATATGCTCATGAAACTTTTGACATTTTGACTCTAGCTCTTAAAGGAGATGCACTTTCCTTGGTATTTGGTGAGGTTGTACGAAAGTGTACATTTTTTGGAAGCCTTGGGGAAATGCAATTTGTTCGAAATGTCTCATTGAGATTTAGTCATCTTATGTTTTTGCCTGGACAGTATATAATCAATCAAGATGCTTATGGGGATGCTTTATACATTGTGTTCAAGGGATCAGTTACTGGTTATGATACATCTGCTGGTACTGATCAACCAGAATTTCTAAAGAAATACGAATGTTATGATGTAAGATTCAGAAAAATTATGATGATATGAAATATAGAAATGATTTTTTTTTTATCTAATACAGTCATTTGGAAAAGTTCCAGCATTATTCCACGACGCTTCATACAGTAAATCTTACCGAGCTGAAGTACCGACAGAATTGCTTGTTTTAAAACAAAAGTAAATAGATTCAAGCTAAATTTTATCTAAAAAGATTCACTATAATCTCATATTGTCCTTTATTTAGAGACATCCAAGTTCTTGCAGCTTTTTTTCCAGGGTGGAAGACTTACTTGATTAGATTTATTGATACACAATACTCACAACTTAAGACTGATCTTGTCAGTATTTTATCTACACACGAAGAAGAAGAAACAAAGTTGCTGAACGAAGATAATCCAATTTACAAGAAATAGGAATACAAAATACAAGCAAACTGATAATATGAAATGTGAATCACAATAAGTATAAAACGAATTTGAATAAAATCATTTAATTCATTTGATATTGGTCATTTTCTACTCGAATTTTGGGTTGAAGAAAAGGTTTTGATAGAAAATCTAGTCAAGTTAAACATTTCCACGGTGCAAATCATGATTACCTTTTCCTCTTTGTGTCGATTCATTTAATTGTCATGGAAAACCAATATGAATCTGCTTCGGTAATTTATCTTTCAGGTCACAGAAACAAATTTTCTTGAACGAAACAAACAACTAAAAGTTCTCACAAATAAAACAAAGCTTTCACAATCTAGTATAACTTTATTTGGGCTTGCTTGACCTTTTGCGACAATGAAAGAAGTTTATCTCGTATTGACGTTTTTCATCTTGAACTTCTTCTCAATAGTAAACTGTGTATATGATTACCCACCATTTGGAGCCAATGTACATTACCTTCCTCCACCGGAAACCCATGCTGTTTATAGACAACTTTACAACGGAGAGTCAATACAAGATTTCCTAGGCTTGTGTCCACCGAATCCCCCTGAGCCAATACCTAAAGATGCTACAGAAGAAGAAGCTAAACAATATAAGAAACTCCTGCTTGCATATAGGCATTGTGAAGATTGGACAAATGCTGAAAAAGAAGCATTGCAAGAAGCTAAAGATCGAATGATTGAATTCCAAAATACAGTCCAACAATATTATGATTTATCAGTTCAACTGTTCTTTTTCACTTACATCTTAGTTCTTGGAATCCTATTAATTATTCTTGGACACTTTTCTACTCGGTCTTACTATGACTCGCATTACCTTGATAGAACCAAAGGATTTCATTTTTTTGTGTATAATTTCGGGAAATGGCATGCTTGGGAAACTCGAACGAAAATAGTACCAAGTGTAAGTTAATGGATATAAAAATGTTCTGTTTATCTTTTACATTAATTTAATCATTAATAAATAAATAGGCAAGAGCAGAGGAGGAAGATACTTCCAGTGGCGAAGAATATGAAGCCTATGATACCGGACGAACTCCCAAGGTCCCCCAAAGAAAGAAATACAACAGATACCCAAGAAGAGGTATCAGACGTAAGTCAATTTTACATTTAGTTTTGAATATTTATCCAATTGAATTAATTACAACTATAACTCTGTCTAGGTCGAAAAATGATTTTATTCAGCCATGGATTAGAAAGACTTTGAAATATGCAAACAAAGCTAACGGATTCTTACAAGGATTGTGATTGTGAACGAGAATTAATTATTAATCAACTATCCACACATGAAATAAGTTAATTTGACAAAAAATGTATGTTCTGAATACCACTTATTTACCCAATATTATGGAAAATGGATAAAAATATTAAAATGCATGAACCTTGTCATAAGTGAAAATCTTTAGTTACGATTACGAAAACTGTCTTGTTTTTTTTTATTTATACGTATTGTATACAACACCTTCCAAAACATAATCTTCACTACTGGTAGAGATATTATTTGCTGCATCTTGCAATTCCTTTGCTCTAATTGCAAATTCTGTTGCACCACTTAAATTATATGGTGTCCCAACATCAATTAGAAAATGTGTGTAAAGCTTAACTTTTTGATAATTAACAAGGCGAAATTTAACGGTTGAGAGGCCGTCAATCGTAAACCTCTTTTTGGATGATCTTAATAGTTGTTCAGTGGTGCTTGAACTTTCTTCTAATAATCTTCTTTTATGTTGAAGCATTGTGTATCTTGCTATTGTACTTTCTGGACGCTTTATGCTGATTCCAATTGTGGCCAACCTGAAACAAAAAATGTGTCAATTATTTATAGGCTTTAAATTGGATAGACAAGTAGAAAGAACTTACCTGTTGTACAAATCATCATCTTCACCACCCCATCTCCAGTAGAGATTAGAATATCCATTTACCCTACTATATTGTTGAGGGCTAATGCTCAATACCCCTCCAATTAGACAAGAATATGGCAAACTTTGTAAACAATTACATCGGAATTATTTCCGAGACGTGTACACTAATCCAAATTTAATTATTAACAATAGATTACCTATTATTTAAGGAATCAACTGCTACCGATAAATGTCGTGGATTTGATCTTGAGCAGTAATAATAATTATGGTCATTCAATGGTATTAAATCCACATCATGAAAAATGACACAGTCAAATGGTTTTTGGTAAGGATTATTGTAGTTATTCATTGCTAACAAAAACGCAGCATTCAATACAATTCCTTTGTTAAAGTATTCAAAATTTCCTGACTAATTTTAGAAAAACATAAGAAAATAATCGATGCAGATTATTTAAAAGGACAAAATTTAACAATTTAAATCTTACTTGCTCAGTGACAAATATCGTATATGCTAACTGCTGGCGTTGCAAAAATGGATGTAATTCATTTAGCAATATACTTAAATGTTCCGGTCTAAAAAATGCAACAAAATCATCACATAACGATTAAGTTAGTTAGTTGTGTCAAAATACATAATTTTCCTCTCGAAGATTACAAGCACAGATACATTTTTTTACATGGAGCAGTTTTGATTATCAAGACCCTAATAGTATTTACGAAACATTTCATGTTTCTTGTCCTTGTTTGTGCATATTACGGAATTATAATTATAAGCTTATAAACTCGCCATTCAATTAGTTAAAATGTTGTTGTTGTAATAAAACTTTTAGTACGTATATATTTGCGAACGGCCGTAGTAATAAAGAATTAATTAATATGCAAACCTAAACACAACATTTTCTCTTCGCGTTGTACGGTAATAAAATGTAGTTTCATGTGTTCCAAGGTTCTTATCTTTCAAAAAACAATGGCTATGTAAGTTATGTTTATCATACCTTCCTCTGTATGGAATTATAACCGCTATATTGTATCGAGCATAACATGAAACTGGAGAATAAGTTCCTCCATTCTGAACGTGTTCTAATCCTATTTTTCTACTAGTATCCACTACTGAATTATCTGGAATAATTAAATTGTAAACTTAACATCTTAAAACTAAATTACTTAATACTTACTTAATAAGGGTGAAAGCAAGGAGCATGTTGGTTCTAATGGTATTTCCTTTTGAGGTTTCAGAATATTTGTTGGAACGTATGGATAAGATCCGTCACCAATCCATTCAAGAATACATCTGCCATTTGTCTTAGTTAGATTGCTAGCAGGAAAAATATTCCGATGTTGCTCAAGAAAATTAGTTTCGTTGGGATAAAATGCTCGGCGTATGAAATCTGGATTATTTGGGAAATCAAAAACATATTTCGAAGTATCACTATAAAAGCATGAATAAATATTTTCTGGTGTTTCTTTAAAATGTTTCTTGATGAATTCTTGCACGATCTATAACAAAATGAAACTTTCTATAAAATCAGGTTTCAAAAATTCATGTTAATAAATTTTTATTGTAAGGTTTTACTCCACTTTCCAGAACTTCTTTTTGGTTCCAAAATAAAATTCCACTGTAATTACAAATTTACAAATAAACAGCTCATTCTAAATCAGTTTTTCCTTTAATATATTTTCTCAAATGATTTTATGCTGACTTACAATAGATTCCATACAAGTAAACAGCATCCTATCAAAAGAGCCCAATCAAAAATAGCTAGAATATATTTATCTAATATCCTATTTAAACGTAGCATTAAAGTATTATCAAGGATTTAATTTGCTAACTATATTATTTAAAAATTTAGAATTCTTTGATAAATCAAAGTTTTAGTTATAACATTCATTACTCCAGTAAACTAAGAGTGTTTCTTTATATTTGTTTTGATAAATTAACTATTTTCATTATTAATTGGCTGTAACAAGTTTATTTTAGTTTACATAGGTGATTGCGGTTGATTTATTCTGAAACGGAGGCATTGCAGAGATTGCTTTGCAGTGCAATAAATATAAAACATTTTTTGGTACTTGGGTTCTATTACTTCTATTCAATTGTTAAATATCTAACTGTAAACGCACACAAGACCCGACGCCGTCCATAGCTTATTATTGTGTTGGATATATTATAATAAAATTACATAAAGAGTTTAGTTTGAAATGATTTGATGAAGTTCTCTTCTTTTACTGTTAATACGTATTATATTGAAGCTTGATAAATGATAATTGATAACCAACAAAATTTTATCGTTGACAATAATTTTTTATGCTGATATTTGTATAGAACGCTTATACTATAATAGTAAAAATTACTTAATTCTCAACAAACTTCACATCAAGTCGGAGTTGCTTGAGTCTGGTTTGCTTGACTAATCGAGGTAGGTGATTGTTTGAACTGAACAATGACAACAGCTAGTGTCACAACCATATTTATCACCTAAAAGAAAAAACTTGCACTTAAACAATTTGAGCTTATTTAATAACAAAGTTAACAATCATTAACTTACGGCAGCAAGAAATACCGAATTCAATCTAACAAATCCATAATGAATTCCAATCCCATGACCTATTATTTCATTATGTAAAATATTGGCATCCATTTCCTTCATGTGACGATAGTTCCCTTGGTCAATTAACCATCCATGAAACACGCTTTCTGCTTTGTACTCTATATACGCTGTTAGAAATAGGAATGATGAACCGAATCCAGCAATGCCAAGTTGATACAAGAAACTAAAAGTAGTTTTTGGTTGCAGTATATTTGGGAGTACACTTGTCAAATATGGAATAATTGAAATAGCAACAGAAACGGAGACTAGTCCAACTGCTTTGCTTGTATCTTCTGATAATTTCTTTAGGTCGAAATAGGATTGAAAAACCTGAAAAGGAAATTAGAATGAATTTTTTTAACCTAATACTTCGCATTGTTTTCAATTACCTCCAATGAACTCATTCGATCCATATTTTTTTCAATCTCCAAAATTTGTAGCAGCAACACAATGGCAAAAATTAATACCAAAGTAATTGAACCACATTCAATATACCCATACCACATCATTTCATTTATAATTTGTGCCAGTATTGAAATTGTTGGACCAGCATCAATATGAATTATTGATCTTCCCTCATGTTCAAGGTATGCAGTAAAGTTCTTACTGTCCCAATTAGTTTCAGCAAACTTTTCAAGCTTATATGAAACTACTAAATACACTGAAATTAGTCCAATTATCATTGTTGACAAGCCATAAACTGAGAATTTTGCACGGGTTTGGTTCCGAATAGTAAACATATTCGAATAAGATTGAATCAAATTTAGAATTTCGGAATCATATTTGTGAAATTAGGAACAGTATCCAAACCTATGGTCAAGATACTACAAGAGGCTAAGGTAGATTAATTATGCATACCTTTCCAGGTATACAGAAACAGATAGTGAAGTAAATAGTATGTAGAATTATATGTAAGGCAGAAGTTATAAATGGAAGAAGGAATTCTATGTACGGGGTCCTCTATTACTTTATGAGGCTTCGGCCTCGGACAGGACTTTAAGTCCTTGTCCATCCAACTATTGTCCCAAGTATTTATATTCCTATTCTATCTGAATAAATACAAAGTATATATTGTTATACACGATCCAGCATTGTTGGTCCAGCAGTCATTGTTCCAGAGTGAGAACAGAGCATAGGGATTGACGAGAAGTGGTCCTATTCTCTTCAAGATCAGAAGAAGAGTGACATGACAGGCAAAGCACGGATCGACAAACCTATCATCTCATGAAAGTAGGGAAAAAAATAATATCAAATAGGATTATGGAAGATTGTCTTTTTCAATTTACTCAAATACGAATATGAAGTGGAGAATGTTTGAGATAAAAGTTTTAGTTAAATTTTCAAGGGCTCCTCTCCTACTAATACTGTTACATTCAAAAGAATACATGTTCGTTAAAATGAATGTTTTCGGTTTGATGAATCCAGAAGTGAATCATGTTGTTTCTAAATTTTGTATGTATTAATGTTGTACAGTTGTATGGCTGAATAATTGTACAAGTGGAAAGGGTGCACATATTTAATCACATTTGTTTAGGATATTTTCATCACTCAATTTCAATTCTACTAAATAGAATACGAACTTGTATATACTGAACTATAAATGTATCAAGTATCCAATCCAAATGTTCTGTAATTTGCAAAATTTACACTTATGGCAAACAGAAGTTTGATTCTACGTTATGTTATGTTATATTCAATCTAATCTTTTCATCACGGCTCACCAAAGAATTATCCTTAACGTCAACTCTCTTTGCTTCTTTGCAAAAATTTACACTTTGACTCTTGAAATTTTGTTTTTGTTGTACATGTACATAGTAATGATGGGGTCAAAATGGCAAAGTACTGTTATGTCTTGTTATATTTTGAGAACTATAAGATTCTTGTAAGATTCTCTTGTAATTACTTTATGTAGTATGTATGTGTATAATCATGCGATAATTTGATATGCGTGTAATTGAATGTCATATCCCAAGCTAACATTAATAATATTCCCAGTAAATTTCCCTGCACAAGACTTTTAGTTTAGTAGTCCATCAATAATTAACTGAATGAACTACATTTCTTATGCTCACGTATTATTATTAACCTACATTTGGATTTGGAGCACGTTAAGTTTTCTTAACAGAGTTTAATCTATTATTTAGCAATCAATCATAAATCAAAATCAGTCAAAACAGTAGAAAATTAAAGCTGCTTAGGCATGCAGGCATGCAATCAATCGCTTTCTATTCAACCAAAACGTTGCAATAGCAAAAGGAGTTTACAATAATATTTTTTTGCTAACACACAGACACAAGATAATTTTCATAGATAATTAAGACTTTAATGAAATTAATCATAAAGTGACAGCTCAAGAAATCGTCTATACGACCTTTTCCTATCCCAAACATCTCACCAAACATAAATCAAATTAGTTGAGAATAAATGATCATATTTTATTACTCAAACGATGAAGAAGATGAAGAATAATATTATTATTATTAATATTCATTTATCAAATGAAATCATAATTCATTATTCTATCCAATCCAATCTAATGTTTACGTTTAAATTAAATTCTTTATGAATTAATGTTTGACAGTTTGTTACCTTGAGGGATTTTGTGGATTACAATAAAAAGAGTAATTCATTCATAACAAAAATATTCGCTCTCCAACCTTCCATACGCAGTGAATAAATCGATTAATGGAATAAAATAAAACTTGGGTGCTTGCTATTGCTTATTACGTATTACTTAAGCGGATTTCAATCCATCCAAAGATCTGCAATCAATTTTATTCAGATGAAATATTGTTCTCTAGATTTATATATTTTTTTTTCATTCTGTATTTTTTTATGATTGATAGGAGAGCATGTTTGAACTCTTGTACATTAACATTGGTTTATGTTCAAGAACTTGACAGGTATGTTTTTCATATAATATTTTTATTTTTTTCATTTTTTGACGAAGAAGAATGTTCAACATTATTGCTTATCACATGGCATTTGGTTCCGGTCTGCTGGATGACAAATGTGTAATACTTTCTCGATGACATGACAGGCCTTCATTTATATTATATATTTTTTTTATTTCTATGGAATGGATTTGAAAAATGATGAGTGTCAAAGGTATATTCCATATATTAAAAGGAGAGGTACAACAAACAACAATCATTTATCCAGGGATTATTGGCTCTATTCTTTGTTCTCCTAAAGAATAATTTGTACTAATGATGATGGGTAAGAATTGGTTTGTTTAAAATTTTATTTGCAGCAATGGAATAATGGAATATGTTATAAACACGGACCGTTCAATTTCATGTTCATGATGATAAGTGTATTGTATGTACATAACGTCTATATGTTTCCAGGAACCAAAAGTTATAAATTGGAATTTGAAGAAGAAAAATAGACATGGATTTTTCCCATTAAATATATTTTTTTTCTCTCTTTAGGAAATAAAATACAGCATGACTGTTTCGTGGTAAGATTTCATCAAGAGGGTGTTATTAATACGAAAGGCTGGACAGAATAATGGCAATTAGCTCAATGATTCATGGTTTGGTGTCGTGATACAAGTCACTTATTTATTTATTTTTTTCTTCTCCTTCTAACTTCTCGTCCCTGTTATACATCATGTACATACAAAAGTTTTCTAACTCCTGATTTTTTTAGTTCTTAAATATCTAGCAGGTAACATATATTTTAGTCCAACTATAAAAGAAAAAAATAATAATAATACTTTCTATTACTTTGTTTGCTAGTAAATATTTTACATTTTTCCCTTATCTTCACCCTCAGCCTTCCCTAGAAGTTATAAATTGTTTTTTTTGTGGAGTAATAAATAACCTTTTTTACTATTACGATTACTATTACTATTTGCTGTATACCTTTTGATTCTGGCAGTTCGCTTTTGTTTGTTGAGTATATAGTATTCATTTTCTATTTCCATTTAATTCCTAAAATGCCCCAGATTTCCACCCATAACCATGCTAATGACTATCATCAA
>JAQGCY010000675.1:0-15101 GCA_034700645.1 Xenylla mediterranea | reverse complement strand
AAATAAATTTTCAACCCCAAACTACCCTTGCCCCAATCGGATAATATTGATTCCCCTAACTATAAACGTTTAAAATAAGAAATACCATGTGGCTACGTCAAATAGTCCTTGAGCTATAAGCAAAATAATTTTTGCCCCTTCAGTAAACTACCCTTACCCTTTGTCCAATTTTGATGAAATTGAAACCCTGATATGCCATGGACCACGGGACCTCAGATACGAAGTTTCAACGAAATCGGCCGAGTAGTTACGGAGAAAATCGAGGGGACGCAGGCAGGGACGCAGGCACGCAGGCAGGGACGCACTGAGTGATTTTATATACTGCATCGCTTTGCTCGCAGTTAATAACTGATAAGAATAAGATTTCCGATGGGGATGAATGATCTTTGATTTGTGGAGAATTGAGATGAGTTTTGGATCCAAACGGAACCAATATATGTTAAGAGTCAGAGTTTTCAATAGATTAGAGAAGATGTCGTCCACAACAAGTTCTCAATTGATTAGTATCATTTCATCTTCATCTCCCTTCAGATTTCATGCCAGTACTAAATGGAACATATAAATATTATGTAATGATCCGTGTAGAACATAAACAGTAAAGGTATCTGTCCTATTTCTTCCTGTCACTGTCAACTGTAAGTATAGAGGTAATTTAGACCCCTGAAGCGACTTGACAATACATTACTTTTTGTACAATAGAAATATTGTCATCGAAAGATTTAGGTGAATGAATGAAAATACCAAAATTCCATGTCTTATAAAACGAAATATGAATTAAATTATATAGGAAAACCATGTCCTTTTTTACCCACTTCCTTTCTCGTTTTTTTTTTGTTCATTCCTAAATTTTCACCTTACAAAAAAATTTCTTATGGTGGAATTATCTGGAGGTTTGAGTAAGTTTGAGTACTTTGCTAACAACCCCTTCATTTTCTTCCTATGATACACGTGGGATTTTTTTTTCTTTGATTCTTATTCTGCATGTATAAATATGGTGGGACTGGAGTTGTTTTCTGGAATCTGGTGATGTTAACGTATTTTATCCGGCTTGCCTTGACTTGGCTTCCTTTTTTAAGCTAGCTAATTAGTTCTCTCAAACCAAATATGTTTTTTGCTCAAATCCAGATGTCAAGTTCCGGTCTTTCTTTCTTTTATGCATCATTTCTATTGATCTATCACTCTCATGCATAAGATAAGTTTCCAAATTTATTAGCAAAGCACCACTTGAGTTGAGCTTCAATTGATTTTAAGAATTTTGAAGCTAGTGTTTATTTATACTTTACATCCAACTGATTTATTGATTATTTGTTTGACTTGGCTTGGGAGCGGAAATGAGATTTTCCATTTTTCTTATTAAGTACAAAGTAAAACCTTGTCTGAGCTGAAGTAAAATATAGTCTAATTAGTAATTATTGTGAAGATCCATGGGTGATGGGTCTCGGTATAATTAGGTAATGTTATTTCAATTTGTTGGAATTTTCGTCCTCATATTTGTTTACTGAAGAATAAACTCAAACTCAACAGGTATAAATAAGGTAGTCCATAATGTTCGTTCATAGTTCATCAATATGCTATTAGATAGAATTACACTAATAGGTAAGGTTTGATAAGAGGAGGAAAATGAAAATATGAGTTTGACATACATAGAGTTCAACTAGTTATGAGTAACCATGACCGATATTTGATTTTATGGATTGCAATTCAATGCATTGGTTAGGTGGAAAAAAATATTCTCAGATTAGTTTCCATCAATATCCATCCATCCAGCTTCCCTTCCCCTAAAGCTTTTTGAATTGTAAACTATTCTATTACTTACTATTAATACATTTCTTACTTCTGTTCATTTTGCTAGCCTTCGCAAAATAATGTGTTAATATTAATATGAATGAAGAAAGAGGAACTATGAAGCTTAATCTTCCTTCCAGGAAATTAGATTCATCTTCAAAACATGCTCATAGGAAATGTAATTTTGGATTAAGTCATACTTATTCTGCTATCTGATTTGGGTTGAATTTTTGTTATTCTTGCTCGTGTTTTTTTCTGTCTCGAATTTTTAATCATTGCTTACAATTTGAATGAATTCGAAAATAACAATTTACACATTTATTAGTTTTTTTACATATAGGAATAGAAGTAAAAGCTTCTTTGATGTAAGCAAGCTTAAGCTTTAACTAAATGCAATGCAAACCGAATCAAATGTTGGATCTTTTGTTTTCATTTTTCATTTGAACTGGAATAATTCATAGGGTTGGGAATTAGGGAAATCCTATCATAAAAAACTATTACTATGCATATGTACATATAAAAATCCAATATCTTGGAAGTGAATTAATTTTTCGAACCAATCCATGCATGTCATACACAAACACAACCAATACATACTGACGCTGACGATGAGCCTTGTATTATATTAAGATTTCAATTGTAAAAAACTAAAATTTATTCATGCACAATGACAAAAATATTCTCCCCTTCTGTTCAGATCAGAAAGATCTGTAAAAACTGTAAGTGTGCAGTCACACGATTATTCCCTTTGTACTATCTATGAACTATCAAAATTGAAATTTTGTAATTAATGTGAACTTTGTGATTTAGTCAGGAGTGTGCCAGCTTATTTATGGATGAATTCAATGCAACCAAAAGTTATTTTTCCCTAATACCGGGTACACGTATTAGCGTACAATTTGTTCTGGAGCTTTTTTATCCTATTCCTGTCTAAATTTAATTATATAAATTTTCCTCCACATAAATAAATTGAATTTTTGGGATTTGGAATTTTCATAACTGGTTTAGATTAGATAGAACTAGGATTCTTGTCCCATTGCATTAAATCGTTTCCTTTTTCCTTTAATTTTACCTGACGTATTGAGCTGAACTATGGCCATAAATGGGAAAGAAGTTTATGATCTAATAAATTAGTTTCTTAACCTTATCCTTCGGACTTGTGTACAAATTTTGTCATGTTAAGTCTTAAATTGCTCAAGTGATGAAATCTTACACCACACCATACCACTCAGCTCATTTCTTTATATTTTACCTTTGCTTCTTCCTTTTTGTGTAATTTACCATTAGCTCGATTTTAAGGAAAAAGGTTTCATTTCATTTCTTTCAAGGTTTTATGTTTTCTTTAGGTTTTGGATTTTAATGGTTACATTACATCTTTAACATGAATGTTATATTTTTCAATATTCCATTTTCTATCCATCCATCCGTCTCGGAAATGTAAAGTAGTATAACAATTTTATTTTCATTTTTCCAAAGTTTATTGGATGAAAGACAGAAGTTGAACTGAGCAACTAGTTGAATCTTATTTCCTAACTAAACTTGCTCTCTTTGAAGGCTAAAAACTAAAGGAGAGGGTCAATAATTTGACCATATGGTATGGCTTTGGCATTGGCAGGGGATGGAATGAAAATGCATGGTGGATCTGCATTCTGAATGGATGAGTGGCATCAAACTATCAGATCAGGTTGAATATTTATGTTGAATAATAATAGTGTACTGAACTCGGGATTCAGAATCAGTATCAGGGTTTATGTTCTTTTTCATTTTTATTTTATTGAGGTTTTCCTGAGAGGCTCATTTAACAAGGAATAAGGAACGATTACGATTATGAACATGAACCTTTTTCTCATCTAACTCAAAACTTTAGTTAGATTTGAATTAAAAACCAATTTTATTATTAGGGTTTTGTCCTAAAGGGAATATCAATAATATACATTGGATGCTTTAGAATTGAAGCTTAGAATTTTATTAGTTCAAGATTTGACGTGAGGGTGTTTGCCAGTGATATATGACGCTTGATGCTCCTTAATTTTATTTTATTACCTTAATTTGAGGGTAACAAAATAAAATCTACTTTGGTGGACTGGACATACATATATTTATTTGTGTACACAAATAAATGGTCAGTTTTGGTACCTCTTTTCACGGCTTGACATGGAATCGACGATGGACACGACCTAAAAACCCGTCAAAACAATCCGAAATCCTCATAAAATGAAATTGAATCTGCTACTACAGATTTATATTTGTACGAAGAGATTTCTTTCTTCTGCTTCTGTTAAATGAGCCCTTAAAAGCATCTGTATGTGTATATATTTAAAGTAAATCAAATCTAGCATAGTCAGAAGTTCCCAGGAATAGCAACAACTAGTTGGAGCAATAGCAAACTCGTTCCCAGACGCAAAGATAAAAAAAATATAAAGGGTCCCACAGGTACATGGACTGGAAATGGAAAGCTTTTCAGCCGGGTTCCATTCCATCTCCATGCCTGAAGCCTGAGGATTCTTCTATTCTTCCCTTACAGGACTTAAAAAGCTGGCAGTAGGAACTGGGATCCTGATTTTAACAAACAAATGCATGACATGTGGGCACATGGTAGACGCGATTTAGATTGCAGATCCTATCAGCATACACATAGCACTGGGTGAATCGAATTGTAGTTATGATGATGATGAAGTTGATGATTTTGCTTTATACTGCAGATCAGATCCTATTATGTTTGGCAGTTGGGATCCTATTATTGCCTATTCTATTCTTCTTTTTCTTCCATGTATTACATCAATCCATAGTCAAGCCATGAATGAAGTAGTCCGAGATCACGTAGGCTATTTAAACGGTTTAGAAAACGGAGTTGGAAGGAGTAGCTTAGAAGCTGTAGTGTAGTATTCCCAAGCATGCCATGTCACAGTCACACTGCTTTCACTTCTACGCATACTTGAGCATTTTTACGCAACAATTTAATGTTTGGGGGCAATGGATCGGATGTATAAGCTATGCAAATTTTTGTTAATCTCAATTGTTTGGGTTTGTCATGACTGTATGCTGTTATTTAAATATCCCAGAAGCGTTGAGCAAATGTTACACATGTATGGTTGGCAATTGAAAATCCAAACCTAGTACAACTGCAAAGTGTTTTACGCAAATAGTACTAAACTAACTAAATTGTTTCAAGACCGGATGATGGTATTGCTCATTTACTTTAGCCTTTGCGTAACGGAACGGCATATTATCATCATCTATCTCGATGAATTTTTTTAAAGATATGTCTTTAATTCTGAGAATAAATTGATGTAATAACATATACATACTTAACCCGGAGATGATTTTATTGATTAGTTGAATTTGTAGAAGCGGATGAATAATGTGACGGACGAATTGATGAGTTATGAAAAATTATGAGTAATAGGATAGGACTGAGACTGATACCTAGTTTTATGAATGGAATGACGCACCAGGGACGAAAGATGCAAATTGCATTTTATGTAAGGTGCAACATTCTTTTTCTTCCTACAGACAAATATTTGTAGGTAGGTAGTTGCCGATTGATGAATTTATGTGTTTGTTTATGATGGTATTTAAACTTGTGGTACTCCATACTTTGTACTTGTTAATGTAAATTGTTATAAAGAAAAGAGCGAGGCCAGCCGATGAGCCGATAGAGATAGAATCATTATGACAATTGACAAATTGCTCAAGTTGAAGTGTAAACACTTGAATCGAAGTTTATCGTGAGATTCAAGATTAGATTTGTTTTGAATGTCCTCTAAAATAATACCTTTAAAACCGGAAGTTGCATGTGCAGTGCATGTACCGATACGAATGTACCTGCGGAACAACGTAGGTCAAGTCAAGGAATGTTAATTTGTTAATTATAATTGCACCTTTCGAAGCTTGTGGATCGTGGATGTAAAAGCGATAAACGACGCTTATTTAGAAAAAAGTGCGTACACGTGCGTGAGTCTAGGCGGACAGAAAAGTGTACTACAGTATGCTATTCTGAAGTGGTATTTAAATATGAAAGGATAAATCGAATCGAAGCAGATACAACATAGGAACGCACGCACTATATTTTGGATACACGCTCGTTCATTTTCATATCGTTAAATATACATAGTTTAGTTGTAGATATTTAAAGTGCGTGTTTGTGCGTAAGAGAGAGAGAGTGAGTTTCTCCTCTGATATACAATACAAGGAAACAGTTTGTTCATCATTTTCCTCTGACTGTTTGAGATGAGGGACGTTCACCCGTCCCGTCCGTCCGTGTGTCCGTACATCGTCGGAAAGGAAGGAACATAATACACTAACATAACAATAGAATTGAACAGAATCGAGGAAGAAAAAAAGTGCATTTCTGTTCTGCGTATGGTATATTCTGTTAAAATAAGATTCTTAAAAGAGTAGATCTTTTTTGGTATATTTTTTCATTTTGGTATTTGGTATTCGTTCGTATATTTCTCAAAAGTTCCCCTTCTTCCCCTCAAAACCGTCCGAGCTAGGTCCTCCTGTTTCTAAAACTAAATTGAAATTGTACACAAAATATCAAATCAACTCTTCCTTTTTTACTGTGAAGAGTTTCAGTTTTCCACCGACCGACCTGCCCTATGCCTATCAGATCCACTAAAAAGAAAAATGAAAATGATGAAAATAAGTTAATCTGTATTCTGTATCTCTATCTCTAATCCCAAAGACCACCGTACATTTTTACGGTATTTACAGTCACAGTACCCAAACTGCCTTATTCCCATCATCATCAACATCACGACCACCACTGCCAAGCAAAAGAAATTTAAAGTCCAAAAAACACTGTCTCTGTCTCGATATAAAAGGTTTTTTAATAAATGTGTTCATCGGAAGCCAATTGTGTTCATTTTGCTATTTATCTGGAGTTTTGGATTCTTCGGATAAATAAAATTCCGTAAATTGTTCCTTGTTCCTTATAGTGTTGGAGAAATCCAATTGTTTTATTTAGGTAATTTTCTAAGCAAGCAAGCATATTGAAAAGTGTTATGTTGTACAGTTAACTTAAGGTCATTAGCCATAATAGCCTAGCCTTTGTAAGTGTGTGTATTCTACCATGTAAAAGTGAGAAAAAAAAATAAGTAACTCCATCATAAAAGTGTCAAAAATTTTATATCTGTCAATTTTTTGTATTTTTTGATATGTTGGACCAATTCACGAATTTCATGATTTATGCCTATATAGTCGATAGTTAACAGTTTATGACCCAATTTGCTCAATGCTCATCTTTTAGCATGTTTGCTTTCCAAAGAAAAAGAATTTTTTTTTTGGGTTTATTTTATTTTATTGGTGTAATTCTGGAAATTTGGAAGAAAAGGACTTGAACACTTTAAAGGATGCTCAATAAGTTTTATATTGATTTGCTTAGTTCAGTAAGGAATTAGAATCGAAACTGAACGGTTGACTGTGGATAAAGTGTTTAGGAAATTGTATTTTTGAGTACTTACATTACATTAAAAGTACAAAAAAAACTACTCCAGTTTCCAATTTAATTTATTTTAATTAATTGTAATTCAATACTGTACCAATTTCCAGTTTCAGATTCTTTTTTATTGGAATTTGAGCAGATTATGGATTAGTGCATAGTTAATAGTTGATAGCAGTTGTGGAAAGTGGAAGGTTGTTATTTTTTATTCTAGGTATTTTGTATTTATTTATTTATTATCATGGTGCAAAATGCAGTAGTGAAATAGTATTATGTTTGTTATCAGACTTTCGAATGAGGTTAAGTGGTTTTGGTGGAATTAGAATTGGAATAGATAGATAAGGGATGATGATGAAATGAAATCTCTCTCGTATTACTATTACATGTTTTACATCGGCTGTGTGTGTACGTAAAATAGTAATTTGAGCAGACAGACTAACTCTGACTGACGACATCGACAATCAACAGTTGATAATAAATATCATAAATTTCTTTGAGTAAAGAGGACGGAATTAGTAATAGTATTTAGGAATTAGCAGGACTAGCTAGGACTCATATATATAAAGCTAAAGCTAAACTAATCACAATTATTATTGTGGTTAAAGTCTTGAGTGAAGTGCAGAAAGTTTATGAGTAAAAACTGGAATATATTATGCATAACCAATTAATGAGGAAAAATCAAAAGTGAATGATCAATGCGTATGTAAATGAGTATGAGATGAGACCCAAGACTAATAGAATTTAAGATAAGAAATTTACATACAGTGTGAATGTCGTAAAGACTTAAATACTCTACTCCTTTACGATTAGAAGTGTAGTGAACTTAGTTTTCTCACGAACAAGCTTTGATTGTG
Organism: Xenylla mediterranea; assembly: GCA_034700645.1. Classification (NCBI taxonomy): domain Eukaryota; kingdom Metazoa; phylum Arthropoda; class Collembola; order Poduromorpha; family Hypogastruridae; genus Xenylla; species Xenylla mediterranea. The sequence goes on along the minus strand of JAQGCY010000675.1, from coordinate 7,019 downwards.
AATATCCAGTTCTAATTTCTAATAATTGATCTTAATTTTTAGGGCAATAAAACTATTTCAACTTACTCTCTATGTGGATCCTTTATTCTCAAGAAAAAAAGAAGTTCATACTCGTCTAGGCATAATATTTAAAATTAAAGAAGAGCTTGATTCCAGTCTCCAACATTTTCGTCTTGCAATCAATGACTCAAGTCCTGGAAGCCTTAGTGACAAAGAGCTCAAATTCCATATTGCTCACCTTTATGATGTTTTAGGAAAAGGAAAATCAGCCAAAGTACTCTATGAACAACTACTTCAAACTGGTGATTTAACTTCACAACTTAAAGCAGTTACTTATCGTCAATTAGGTAACAATATTCAATTACGATAAAAAAATTCTATTGTTGTTTAAGTTTTCAAATCTACTTGATGATTGCTTTAATTTATAGGTTGGTTATATCACACGGATGATAGTTTAGGTGATAAATCCCAGCGTGAACCAGTAGCTATTCATTGTCTCCAAAAATCTATTGAATCCGAACCCCGTTCCGGTCATACGCTTTATCTTTTGGGTCGTTGCTTTGCATCCATAGGGAAAGTTCATGACGCTTTTTTAGCTTATCGTAATAGCGTAGACAAATCAGAAGGAAACGCTGATACTTGGTGTTCTATTGGGTGAGTTTGAGAAATATTATTTCACCAGTGTGTACTAAGAATGAACCAATATTGATGGTATGGATTTCCTATTACAGTGTCCTTTATCAGCAACAAAATCAGCCTTTGGATGCCCTTCAAGCATATATATGTGCAGTCCAACTTGATAAGTACCACGTCGCTGGTTGGACTAACCTAGGAATTCTGTACGAATCCGTCTCACAACCTAAAGATGCATTTGCTTGTTTTGTAAATGCTTCCCGTGGAAAAGGATCAATGAGTGCTAATCTAAAGGAACGAATTAAATTTTTGTCAAAGACCCTTGCTTCCGCTCCCAAACAGGAAGGAATGTAAGTTTGAATATTAATTTCGCAAAGAATCAAGGCTAAAACAAAGATTATCCTTCATTTTTAGGGGAAAACATCGCCAACTCCCAGTGATAGAAGAGGCTTGGAACCTTCCAATTTCCGCAGATATGGCTGCAAGAGCACAGACATATAAACAAGAAGCCTTGCAAGGAATGAAAAAGTTTAAAGTTGAATCAGTTGAAAAAATTAATGATGAGTAAGGGTAGAATCTAGAATGTTTTTATTTTTCATGAATCTTACGTTTATGGCAGTGCTTATAATTCTAGTTTGCCAATTCATACGAAACCCCCAAACACACCTCTTTCCCCACCATTTTCGCCAAGTTTCTCAGACCAAGAACTTTCAGCCTGGTTAGGAGAAAAAAACCTAGGAGTTGAAGATGACTTAAACTTTGATGCATTTGATGATTTTGAATTTAATAATAATTTTGATTCTTCTACCGGAAATTCCATACACCATCACCAAAGTCAACATCATCATGATGCCAATGGGGGCGGTCCTCCTCGACTTAATATAAATATGAATTCTGATAGTGTGGTAATGGCTGCAAAACTTATGGGTGTCCGGAGTGTTAGTAATTGTTCAATATTAGCAGAAGGATCTCCGCCTCCAGGTGTACCTGATCTTCCTAAGGTAAATTTGTCCCGATGATTTCAAGAAATTAAGAATTTAAGATATTAAATATAATTTTTATGTGATCTAGCCTCCACTCCTACCGGAACAACTTCTTCCTCAAACCCCATCGGTTTTAGTAGAAAATCGTAAGGATGCATTTTCCATTCAACTCCAAGAATATTGTCTGCAACATCCGATTGCCGTAGTCCGTGGGATAGCTGCTGCACTCAAATTAGATCTTGGTCTATTCTCCACTAAAACTCTTGTAGAAACTAATCCTGAGCATTCAATAGAAGTCCGACATCAATATCAACAGCCCAGTGACATGAATTTTAGGAAAGGCGTAAAGAGTTGGGACTGTTATAGTCGACCAGAACGTTCAACAATTATTAACTATGCACAGTACCAAGCTAGTAGCTTCAAAGAAAGCGTTAGTGTAAGTATTAAATCGCTATTTTAAATTTATTGTACAGTTTTGGGAAAATTCATTCATTTGAATTTTACAGGAAGAAAACCAAAGGTTAGAAAAACAATCGGATTCCGACTCCAAAGACTCAACATCCCGAAAGAAGTGCAAGAAAAGTGATAAACCCCTCAAATTTGGTACAAATGTTGACTTATCCGATGGGCGGAAATGGAAAGCACAATTAGATGAACTACAAAAACTACCAGCTTTTGCACGGGTTGTCTCGCCTGCAAATATGCTAACACATGTTGGACATGTTATCCTTGGTATGAACACAGTGCAACTATATATGAAAGTTCCTGGCTCCCGTACTCCTGGACATCAAGAAAATAATAATTTTTGTTCAATTAACATTAATATTGGGCCGGGTGAATGTGAATGGTTTGGTGTACCAGATGCGTATTGGGGTGGGATCCAGTCTCTTTGTGAAAGGTAAAATTCACTCATGAGTCAAAAAAGACTTATAAAAGACTCAATAATAAATAATAAGACTAATTTATGTGTGTTTATCTTGCAGGAATAAACAAAGCTACCTTAAGGGTTCATGGTGGCCAGATTTAGATGATTTATATAGAGAGAAAATCCCAGTATACCGTTTTGTGCAAAAGCCTGGTGATTTAGTATGGGTAAATTCGGGTTGTGTCCATTGGGTTCAAGCAATAGGTTGGTGTAATAATATTGCATGGAACGTTGGACCCCTTACTTCACGTCAATATCAACTTGCACTCGAACGCTACGAATGGAACAAACTTCATCAGTTCAAATCAATTGTTCCTATGATTCATCTGAGTTGGAATTTAGCAAGGAATATTCATCTCCAAGATCAGAAAATGTTTGAGTTAATCAAGTAAGTACTGGTAACATTGGGTGTTCTATCGCATAGGCATAAAAACACTAATTTAAAATTCACTTTCTACGTCTTCACTATTCATACTTTTCAATTCAACCTCAACTATGGAAGTTTGTATTTGTCTTGATCTAGCACTTGGAGTAGGTGGATAAAGAATTCAGTCTTTCTTTATCCACGTATGCCAAGCAAATATTTTAATAAACTAATTCGAACTTGTAACTTTTTGCAGAAATGTTTTATTGAAAACCTTAGTACAAACTGTTCGTGTTCTTGAACTCGTGAAAATGAAAAAAGTTCGCAAAAGCTACCATGAACGGCGAAAAGATGATCCTTCTCACTACTGTAATTTATGCAATGTAAGTATAATTGAATAATTTTGTTGTAGATCTAGATTTTGATATATGTGTACAATTTTAGCTTGAAGTTTTCAACTTACTGTTCGTAAAAGAACAAGAGAAGAAACATGTAGTTCACTGTCTGGATTGCGCCCGAAGTGCTAGCCATGATTTGGATGGTTTTATATGCCTAGAAGAATATCCATTGGAAGAGCTAAAGGCTGATTACGATAACTTTGTCTTACATGTAAGGAAATGGAGAATTAAAATCTAATTACTTCTATTTTCATGATGTGCATTGTTATATTTGTATTTGCTTCCATAGAACTCACCGACAACTTCCTCTTATCCATCCAACATAATTGATCATTAATTACTTGATATACCTAGTTCATTCACTCACTCACCGAAAAATGTTCTTCTTTTTTGAAACTTGACATCTAACACTGCCACAGTGAAAGTTTTTTTTATATTTAGATACAAGTGTTCGCTATGATTTTGATTTGTTTCCTAAATTGAAATAATATGATATGACTCATGGTTCCCGATAAAACTTTTATAAAAAAAATATTAGATTACTACCTCAGGTTTTTAATATTATTATTTTCCTACACTACATACAATTACAACTAGTGATACGAATAACGGGAATTTTTGTACGTACGTAATATATTTATCGTAATTTCAGTTTATATTTTGATCCACATTGATCTCATCTCAGAAAAAAATTCTACTGCTTATTAGAATTATACTATAGAACACGAGTAGTTTGTGTTTTTTTTTAAATTGATTTGAACTTACGATTAGTAAATAGATTATCAATTTTTCTGTCTTAATTTATTATTATTTGTTTGGTTCATACGTGGGACGTTTCGAACCCATAACCAATAATGAAATGTATTTATTTACCCTGTAAAACCTGTAAATATTTGTACTAGTATAAATTTAGAAATTAATAATTTATTGTCCAGGTTTTATAGAACTATTTAAGTTGTGTGGATTTGTAAATTATTGTATAGAATGAAATTACGATGATTAGGGGAGAGGGATAGATGTATAAGTAGTGGAAATGAATCGTAAGTTAATTACAGAGAACGAGTAGGAAGGAAAGTATTATTATTATTATTTAATTACTACAATTACATAACAACACAAAGTTTGTACAATTACTGAAATACGGTAAAAATGAAATTAAACTATGTTCATTAAGTCTTTATACTTTTAGTACATTTGATTCCGTTAAACATTTGGAATACATTGAACTTGAGGTAAATGAAGTGAAATAAAATAAAGTTAACGTTTAAGAAACACGTAATTTCATTGTTGTTTTTTGTATAGACATTGTTCTGATTAGTACGTACAGTTCTATTTAATAGATAAAGACGATACTTTTGTGTCTGCTGGGTTTGTTCAAAAGCTTAAATTGGAGCCTTAACATGGGATTGGCTGGGTACTCTCGCCCCGTTGTAACTCTTCACGAAATCAATTAGAGTACTTGACACAAAGAGAAACCTGTTGTGATAGTGGATATAATCTTACAAAATGGTTGTAAGGTTTCAGTTAAACTCCACAGGTTCTTTACCTTCGCTTATCTAGCGATAATGCAAATTTCCAAAATAACGATTTTGCAAGCTTTATTATGGCATTTAAAATGGCGTCAAGATGTAGTTCCAAGTTTTGTGGCCCAATGGGGTATGCAAGGCCAGTTCAAACAGTCGAAGAACCAACATCTTCGGATTCACTCTGATGTTCTGCTTGGTTTAATGGAACAACATACGCATACACAAGCAAGAAGTAACATAAGTACTTTATTCATTCTTCAATTGAATTTGCAGTACTAGATAAATTTCTTATACCCTAACAAATACTGTTAAACATTAGGAAGAAATAAAAAGTCAATAAGCTCAAAAGAACGACAATAAACAACAAGGTCAATTTTCACATATTTTAGGCAGAATACAGGTACATACATCAATATTATGTTCAAGAATAATTGTGCATTTTTATTTGCATTACATTTTCATTAGCTTTCAGTTTATCTATAGCCAGCATATGTGAAATTCCCTAATGTAACAGTTACAATTATAAGCATTCCGCTCGAAGAAGTTTAAGGTGACATAAATATCAAGAAGATTAGGATTTTTAGTTCTTAACATTAAACGGCAAGACATTTCTAAAGCATTTGTTCAATTGCTCAAACTGCTGGTTTAATCAATAGTCAGCAGCATGGACATTTAAACTGGTGGAAGTTTATTTTCATTTGCAGAGTATGGTGGTGGTTGAGTGGGATATGCAGGTTCGTATGCTTGTTGAGGGTAAGTTCCAGCCGCTGGTTGAGGATAAGTTCCAAGTTGTGGGTAGATTCCAGGCGGGGCATATCCAACAGGATAGCCAGGACCAGCTCCAGTAACAGCAGAACCATCTTCAGGTTTAGAATAAACAACCCCTGCAGGCTGATAAGCAACTGCAGTACCACCTTCACGTTCTTCACGTTTCAACTGGTCAATGTAGGCATAAACAACCCAGATCTCGTACAGTACAATAAATGCTCCAAAAAGTGTTCCACCAATACTTGCCCCAATTTCAACATTTTGCTCAACCTCTGTGCCCGTTAGCTCATCGTGTTTAGGAAAAGTAATAGGACCAAAAGCAAGTTGCATTATAGAACGAGCGATGGTGAAACCCAAGAAAACAGATTGCACAATTATCCAGATTCGGCATTTCTTAATGTCACGCTGGAAATGATATAATGATATCTGTGTTACGTGATTACAGGATTAAATGAATATTAAACTTACCCTAGATGCCCCATTGAATAGTAGGATCGAAGCAATTAAGTCAACTGCAACCACAATGGTCAAAACGAGCATTACGATAAAGAAAAGGATAAAAATTCCAATTGGCACAGCTAAAGAAATGTAATAAATTATAGTTAAGTTAACATAAAAAATCATTTAGAACGCCATAAAATTAAAATATGTCAGGTTAAATTACCAAGTTGTTCAGCACTTGTATCATTCTTTTCGGTAACAGCATGTCCTACAACCATGCCTAGAATTAGCATTAGCAAAAATACTTGGATTCCCATTATAACTAGGCAAATTCCACTGATGACCTTGAATTTAAATATTTGTGAAGTTATTAGTCATGAAACATTATACCAAATAGCATACAGCAAAATATGAACCCTTACCATATTAATAATAGCCACAACTTGAGTCCCTGTTTTTAAACTGCAACAGCAACATGGATTTGATACTGCCATTTTCCTAACCTTCCTATAAATATATAAAATGCAACATTAATTATTTTATTAGCAGAGCATCAAGCAAAGCTCAAGGTTCTACGCACGCATTGCACATTGTAATTTGTACTCTGACTGTCTGACAGTTCTTGTACTACAACTTAGAACAACCAATTTATGGATGCGGAATTGTTAATTAATTAACCTACCTGGAGCTAGACTGGAACTGGGCACTAATACACAAATTAATCAACTGGAATGGACAAATGGAACTAAACTAATTGGAAATCTTATTCTGTTCTCGTCCAAATTCTGAGAAATGAAAATGAAAATCGGGTGGTTCCCATTCCCAATGCTTTGCCATGTTGCAAATGCAAACTGGATGTATTCCATTGGATTCCATGGACGTCCAAATAAGCCATAATAAGAACCCAAAGATTATGAATGAGCTAGTAGGTAGATACCCGAAGAAGAGTGGGAATATCATACCACCAAATTTGCATAAAAA
>JAQGCY010000674.1:0-15114 GCA_034700645.1 Xenylla mediterranea | reverse complement strand
AGATCCAATGTAAGTAGTTTTGGCTACTCCTACTAGCTTCTACTACGACTACTGGATCCAAAATATTATCCTTTTTTTTTCTCCATGGAACAAAATGCTTTAGAATATTACACTGGGGATTGGGAAATAGTCTATATAATTCTTTGGAACAAAATTTTGCCATGCGTGTCAATCTGCAAATTCGTGGATCGCGAATTCCATATCCAATTTCCAACGTATAGTACAAATGCATTTCGTTTTTTGCTCATTCTTCCTTACTTTTCTTATTTGCAAAAGCATAAGGAATTGAAGAATCACATTTTCACAACAATGATGGAAAATTCAAATGTAGTCTACAAAAACAATGAAGAAGTTTAGCGAAGCTATAGGACAACCGATATTGTATAGTTTTAAAATCGACAAAGCTTCACTTTAAACCTACTTTTTGTACGAGTAGTTATATTTGAACCGATGAATTTCGATTATCAGTTCGTTAAATGGGTTGATAATGGATGGATGACCTTTTCCCTTTTCTAAAAATAACCAAAGGTCAAATTTATATCCTCATGTTCATGTCTATTGAACTTTTTAAAAGTAATTATACAAGCATTTTGGACAATTTCGACTTAATTATATCTATAATTATAATCAAATGGAGCAAAAACAAACAAAGATTTTATTACTAAATGCTAATGTTTCAAACATTTCCATTCGACTTCAATTTCCTTCATTTCATTATTGCAGCTTCCTGCCTTACTTCATTTTACGTTTACATAAATAATTTAATCTAAATAAATTTAGGTGACAGAAAACAACAAAATTGTGGAATAAATTAGAGCAAAGAGTTCGGAAGTACGTACGTTCATTAAACTTTCATTTTTATGCATTTCCTAATTGTAACTGTCACATTCTCAGTGTGTCAATCCTCAGAATCATTCAAAATCAGATTAATAATTGCAAACTTACTTCATTAAGTGACACAAATAACTACAATAATTAATTCAATTAAGAGCTGCAATTGCAACATCAACCATAATCATCATTAGCGTATCATGTCCATGATGTCGCAAGCGTCACTTGACTTTTTGACGCTTCAGTAGTGTCCAATTTGCGCCATCTGTTCCATAAATTGAAGAACCAAGGTTTTAACGCGTGGGATCCAAAAAGTGAAAAATTCCTCTAACCGCGTCACGCGTTTCCTTGGATTGCATTGCATTTCAATGCGATTCATATTCATGCAATACATTTTACATAAGCTGAGCCAGGTAGGCAGAGAGAGGGGCTGTCCATTAATCAAGTACTAAATAAGTTTGATATAGATGTGGGGGTAATGGGTAGATTGACCTTTTAATAACGCTTAGCTTGAAAGTGGGGGAAATTTTTATGGGGGTGTGTGAATGGGTGGGTTGGACCAAAATTGACAGCATCATTGATGGACAGCCTTTAACTGAGTGAGAGCGTAGTAAATGCAAAACTTCTATGCAATGTATTTCCTCACTCTTTCACATCCGATTTTTTGTACAGTGGTTTTCAATTTCAATTCTTCGTACTAATTAATTACATTAAATCGGCAAAACCTAATCAATTAATCAATTAATTTGGCACCAGTGGATCCAGTTGATTTTGGGAATTTATAAATAGGTACTTTTGAAGTGCTGGTTGGTGACAGGACAGTGACAGTGTGCCCGTCCGTCTCCGTGCACTGTGTACTGCTCATTCAAATTCGTATTTAGTTCATTCATGCCCTTGAAAATGAATCCTGTAGATAAAGATTCCCCTGTTTTCTTACCTGCTACTAATACTAATAGTAATAATAATCCTTTGGGACGACGTAGTTTGATGCTAAATGTTAATCCAAGGGATAGCCATAGCCCTGGCCTTGGTCTATTTGCTACAGGTAGTAGTGGGGCTGGGGATAGTCCAAGTCAAAGTCAAGCTTTAAATTCACCATTTGGTATGAATTTCGGGCAAGGAACTCCTACTGCAGCGGGTGGGAGGACTTCAACTCCAACAACTCAAGGATCAAATCGTTTATCATGTAAGTAGGTTATATTTAATGGTTCATTCAGTGTATTAATTTCATTATACTAATATATGCTCCTTGTTTTTGATTTTTCTAAAGTTGGGGAACCCGATGAGCTAAGAGCCTTAAATCATTCTGGAATCAATACATCATTTTCTGAACAGTCATCCTTTAGTGGTCCGATGCGCTCTTCGTCCAGGGCTCACAAAGGCCCGTATACCAGACCCTCTTCAATAACCCCAAATCAAAATCCATTCCCACATGTACTCGCAGTAAGAGATAAACAATATGGATCAACTTCAAGGTATACTCCATATGCAAGGAAACCAATTTCTTTACCTGCGAAGAAATTGGCTCCAGTTTACGTAAGTACTTATTAACTTGACTTTATTATTCTTGATAAACATTCCATTAGTCTAAATGATCATAATTATTTTTTAGGATCCTACAAAACCCCACTTATCAACAACTGCACAAAAAATGTTGGATATTCTCCAAAGAAATTCAACACCTGTGGTTGAAGGTGCTAAGAAAATCTCATTGAATCAATTGCCATTTGTAAAAGCCTTAAAGCCATCCTTCCCAAGCATACGATCCAGTAGTCCACAAACTCCAGTTCAACTATCTGGACCACCTATAAAACGGCATGCTCCAGACTTTGATTTGTATGAACCAAGCAAAAGACAAGCACTAGAGCCTAAGAAATCAGATCCTACTAAAACTATGGTGGATTCTTCCACAAATACTACTGATGAGTAAGTCTCAATAAAAGCTCATTGTAATGTTCAATGTTTCTTAACACATTTATTTTGATTATTTCAGTTTATTACCAAATTTTGAAATAGCCAAAGACTGTTCAGATTGTAAATCTAAATTCAAATTTCGTAAAGCATGGAATATAGATGAACTATATGATAAGAGGAAATCAGAATCAAATTCGAAGCCTATAACTAAACCAGTGATACAACAGCAGAATCCGGGAACCAGTGCCAGTGGTACCACAAATATTATTTCAAAACCCCAAAACCAATCTCCAGTTCCTAACGGACCTATACCATTTTCAACTTCAACAACTTTCTCATCTACTAAGCCTTCGCCTATGTTTGCACCGGCAAAAACACCACCTGCGAAACCCACAGCAAAATGGTCATGTGAAACTTGTCTAGTACAGAATGAGCAGTCTGAAATGAAATGCGTTTGTTGTGAGGCATTTAAGCCAGGAACCACGAAGACTGATGCTAACAAGCCTACGACCATGTCAACACCGATTCAAACACCACCTTCAAAGCCTCCAGGAAAATGGTCATGTGAAACGTGTTTAGTACAGAATGAACAATCTGAAATGAAATGCGTTTGTTGTGAGTCACTTAAGCCAGGAGCAACTAAGACTGATGCCAAATTGTCGATCCCTAAAATTCCATCTAAAAAGTGGAATTGTACCACTTGTATGGTACCAAATGAACTAAATGTTGATAAATGTGTTTGTTGTGAATCACCTAACCCAAACCCAGTTGCATGTGACAATGTTGATGCGAAAACTGCTTCTGCACCAATTCTTCCAAAACCTGGATCGTTTATGTCAAATTCAAATGGACCTACAACAGCTACTCCTACTTCATCCACATTTACCTTTGGATTTTCAAAGCCTCCAGTTCAACAGAATCAACCGGCACCAACAACCATAGCAACTGCTACTCCAACAAACCAATTTTCTTTTGGTTTAGCTGCTTCTAAATCCCAGAATGCACCAACCGTAGCTACTCCAACAAACCAATTTTCTTTTGGTTTACCACCTACTTCCAAATCCCAGAATGCATCACCAGTTGCTAATGGACCTGTACCTTCCTCAACTCCAGCAAGTTTTTCATCAACTAAACCAACGCCTGTGTCAACAACAGCAGAAATAGCACCTCCAAAACCTGGACTATTTTCAACTTCAAACGGGCCTACTCCTACAACAAACTCATTTTCGTTTGGGACATCAGCGAAAGCTCCAGTTCAACAAAATTCACCTGCACCAACCCCAGCTCCTCCATCAAACCAGATTTCGTTTGGTTTACCGGCTTCCAAATCTGAGAATGAATCATCCCTTGCCAATGGAACTTTACCGTTTTCACCTACAACAAGTTTTTCATCAACTAAACCAACTTCTATGTCAACACCAGCAGAAATTGCACCCCCAAAACCTGGATTATTTTCAACTTCAAATGGGCCTACGCCTAGTCCTACGCCAACAACATTTGCTTTTGGAACGTCATTTGGAAAACCACCAGTTCAACAAAATCCACCTGCACCAACCATAACTGCTCCAGCAAATCAATTAACCTTTGGGTCACCTGCATCATCCATGGCTACTACAACAAGTTCTACCGGCATGTTTTCGTTCGCTCAGCCACAACCAACCACTTCATTGATGGCTAACACTACAACTTCAGCAGGCTTATTTGCCTTTGGTCAGCCACAACCAGCCGCTTCTTCCATGGCTAATTCAACAACTTCATCTGGCGTATTTAGCTTTGGACAGCCACAACCAGCCACTTCATCCGTGGCTAATACAACAACTTCAGCTGGCTTATTTGGATTTGGTCAGCCACAGCCGCAAGCTCAACCACTTAACTCTGGATCAATTTTTGGAAATTCTACTGGGTAAGCGTTTATACTTTTATCGCTTTTACTTGTGTGGAAACGAGATTAATTGTACGTATTATTGCATCCTTCTTATAGTGCAACAACAAACGCAAACACTGGAACTATTGGAGCTGGACCTGGTCCGTTTTTTACAAATTCCAATGGACCAACTCCAGCTTCAACTGCATTTACATCACAACCTCAATTTTTCAACTCAACTGCTCCTGTTAAACCTACCGTTCCAACATTCGAAAGTCCAACTTCAAATAATATGGTTAATTTCCCTGTCGCATCATCAATACCACAATCCTTCCAACCTAATCTAGCAGCTCCAGCATCATTTAATTTTAGCCAGGCTGCCCCTAGTGCTCCAGGAGGATTGTTTACATTTGGAGCGTAAGACAAATACAATTAGAAAAAAATTCGAGCAATTGTAAACCTAAATTTTCTTTAATTTTACAGAGGTGGTACACCAGGTGGATCAAGTTCCAGTGATGCAGGCGGTGGCGGAGGTCCAGCACGAAGACCAATGAAAACAGCGCGACGTCGTTTACGTTAGTTATCTTCTACTAATATAATATCTATCAACATAAAATTAATTAGTAGAGGATGTACCACTCCATAAAAAAAACCACCAGACACCTTTACGGGCATACGTATACCTGATACATTTATATATTTTCATTAACAAATTTTTCCAATTTTCTTCCCGTATAAAAAAAAGTGGCTGGTTCGCTTACGCTTTTACGCTTATCGTCGAATGCTCAGCGGTTTTGGTTAAAACTCAAAAAGTGATACATCCTATACTATATTTATATACTAAAAAACTAGAAAAATAGCTCTAAATTGATATATGATTACACATACTACAACTACATACATATACTTATATCTACCTATTCCTTGTCAAAATTCTCTATGAAAAATTATTGATTATATATGTTTAAAATCAAAATGGCATGAAAATATTGACAAGTCTTGTCAAAAGAAAAAAGCCTACCTAATCAAATCAAGAAATTTAATTGTGTAAATAAAATAAACGGCTATTTTTCTTGGTTTAACATGATCTACATTTGGATTTGGAAGCTAAAATTAGCATTATTGGCAATTGGCAATAGCAAATTAAAATTGGCATTACAAATTTTACCATTCCAATTTTCATATGCTCTAATTCCCTCTGCACCTTGCTAACTTTAACTTTAACTTAACCTTTCATTTTTTTGTTTTTTGGAAAAAGAACAGTCAACAGTGATAAAAAATGAAAGTTCAAGGTTACTGGTTCTACAATAGTACAGAAGAAAAAAAAACTTTTCATTTTCAATCCAAACGATGATAACGATAACGATGCACATGATGAGAAAAAAAATGTGCAAGTTTAATCAATGATCTGTGATAAGAAAATTTTTATTTTTATTTGAGCACCTCTAAATCACGTCTCCAATTTGTTTTGGCTTTATGAGGCTTAAATTTAACTTAAAAGTTTTATATTATTAAAACATACAATTTATGAAAGCGTAAACATTATCAAAAAATGAAGAAATGCTAATGCTCAACTCTCCGTAACTATTTCTTTTTATAATGGTTCAATGCATATTTAATTTTCATGAATTCATGATCTCCAAAACATTAACATTTCTCTTTCTTCGTTGATTCTTCCTATATAATTCACAACAATCAAACCAACAATCAGAATTTGGTTTATGTAGACTGTGTATATAGAGTTAAGAGTTTTGTTGTAATAATAATTACTTTACCATGAAACCAAGACCAACTAAACCAACCAAGAAAAAAAAATGAAAATTTACAAGCTTTTGCTTGAAGCTTTATGTTTGTCTTGTTTGTTTATTCGAATAAATTGTAATTCTTTAGATTAAAAAAAGTTTATAAATAGTCCTACTCTTGGGGACTAAAGGATTTAGTTGATTGTTTGTTTTGAATAACTCAGAAGCCCAATTCTTTTGGGTAAAAAAAGCTTCGATTGTTACAGTTTTGTTATACTTATTGTTCTAAAGAAATTATTATATTATTATGCATCCATATTCTTATTATGTTCAATCAATATCAATATTGTTAATTGCTACTACAACAATATGCTCCACGGTTGGGCAGCAACAAAACCCAAATCAACAGCATGGACATGGACAGCCACCAAGAAATCCAGTTCCACATCAAATTCCACCACATTTACTATTAGGTGGACCACATAATCATGGACATGGACAACCTGGAAAAATTCTTATCCGGCCAACTCAACAACAGCACGAGCAACATCAGCAGCAGCAACAACAACAACAACAAAGATTTATACCAAGTCCCCAGGTACAAAGTCATCCCCAACAACAACAACAACAGCAGCAACAACAACATCTAAGTGGGCCTGCCACTGCTGCTCAACAACAGGTTAGAAATCTAGTAAATTCTTCTATCAATTCGAAATTCTTAATGTTCCAAATATTTCTATATAGATCCATCGAATCTCTGCTCCACCCCAAGCCCAACCGCAACACTATGCACCAAAACCCCCACCACCACCTCCAAAATACTCATCCCCACCAAGCCATCAAAATCGGATTAATGATCCTCCACCCCCAAAGTACAAACAGCAGCAGCAACAAGCCCAAAGCTATAAACAACAACCTCAGCAACAAAAGGTAAGCTTTTAAGACTACTTAAGAGTGAAAGTTAATAGGCTTAATTTTTGTATATTATTGCATTAATTAATTATAGCCTAAACCAGCTCAACCTCCTCGTGGATCCAATGAAGATGAAGAATATTATGATGATGATGAAGAGAATTCTGGACCAGATAAATTGACCCTTTTACTCCAAAATAGTAAATTTGCATGTGGTGGAAGTAAGAAAGATGGTTATTATGCTGATGATTCACTGGATTGTCAGGTATTTCATTATTGCCAAGATGGAAAGAAGCATTCTTGGATGTGTCCAGAAGGATTTCAGTTTCATCAGGTAAGAATTTTGATATCTGGCCCAACAAAATGCTGATTTTTTGCTAATATTTGCATTTTTGCTTCGAATTTTGAACAGATTCACTTGATTTGTCTACCACCCTCAACAGCCAATATTTGTGCAAAGTCCCAATCTTATCATTTTATTAATGACTACTTATATCGCCCAATTAATGAAAAGGAAGCCGCAGCCACAAATACAAGTCTTCGCTATGCAGATCGTTATTATCCTGAAGATATGGATGGTGAATATGTTGATGCTAATAATCCACCCCATCAACCCAAACCCCAACAAGTCCAGCAGCATAAAGCATTCAATAATCATTTCATAAATCGTAATAGTCCAAGTAATAATAACAATAATAATAATTTTTATAATTCCCCTGAAAGTGTCAATATTCCATTGAGCTATAGGACAAGAAATGTTGTAAATGCTCAACAAGTTAATAGAGATTCCGGTGGGGGTGGAGGAGGAAACGGCGGAGGTGGACATAGTAAAGAACAGGGAAATAGCCAGGAGTATGATTATTAATTGACAAAATGTAGAAAATGTAGTGTTGAAAGTAGTCAGTAGAGGAAAATTGGAGCATTTTGAAGCTGGAAATAAAAAACCAAAGTTTTACGAGTTTAATTGTATCATTTTCTTTATTAAAATTTTCGAATTTTGGAAAAATTGATGCCATATTTAAACATTTTGAACAAAATTGAAGCCATGGCTGGCCAGCGGACTGCGGACATATCCTAAAACTGTCCCTTAAAAATTATTGTCCAGGCCTCAATTTCGTAAGTCTCAAGTACTGTAACTGCAAGTAGGAGGTACTTAAAGACGTAGAACCACGAAGCTTGAGATGAAATGCGGTTCATTTTGAAGGCACATTTTACCATTGCAAATGCAAAGCATAAATTGCAAAAATCACCAGTTCATTTCATTTCAAATTCTTCGGTTCCATCCCCAGGCTCCAGCTGCCCATTGTCAGTTCTTCGTATCGCCACGTCTTCATTTACATTGTTGAAATTGCCCAAAATGGATCATCGGCCCAGTAGTTTTGAAATTACCAATGCCAGCGGTACCAGTGACAACCATTCGAATTCTTCCATGGAATTACTGATTACTGGTGCTGGAGCAATAGCAATTGATGAGGACATGGCCATGGGCACGGGCACTCCAGGAGCCTGTGCCTCAGGAATGGATTGCATTGATATTGATGTTGCAGCTGCTGCTAATAGTCTTGGCGTTGACCTTAGCCTTAGCGGTGCTGATTTGGATAAGGATCTACGAGTCCTTGCAGAGAGTCACTTACAAATTCGTCGTCAATTGGAAGAAGCTAGAGCTGAACTAGCTGCAAAAAAAGCTGAGCTTAAATATGGTATGTCCGTGTCCGCCCCCGAAAATCCGATCTAATTGATTCATGATTCATTTTGTGCTTTAGAAACTGAACGAACTCGCCAGCTCGGTGCTAATGTGTGTATTCAAGAACAAAATTTACGAACTCTAAATGAAAAGTTGTACAAAGCCAAGGAAGAATGTAGCGGTTATGAAGTCAAATTTGATAAAATGATTCATGAAAAAACATATTCTCAATACCAATTAGAACAAACTCAAGATGAAATTGATAAAAAGCTAAATCTCCTTCGATCAATGCGTAAAAAACAAGAGGAATACAAGGAAAAAGTTTTGAAGGAAACAATTACTTCATTGGAAGAAGTGGATCCAGCTTATACCAAGCTAAAGGAGGAAGTTAGAGCTTTGTTGGAAATTAGTGAGTCAAATCAAATCTACATGCAATTTTTGTCTAATTTGGTGTTATTTCATTTCATCAAATCAATCCAAAATTTTAGAGCAAAAGCTTCAAACTGGAGATCCCGAAGTAATTGCAATTCGTACAGGAACTGCACTTCAAATTGTTGAAGCTCAAAAGCAAGCTGTTCTTAATGGAATTACTGAACGTCAATTGGAAAGTGATTTAGTTGTTGCTGAGTTGGAGGAACGTAAGGAAGCTTTGCGGAAAGCTGAGCAAGCTGTTTTTATTGCTGAAGTAAGTTCAATAATTCAACTGTAAATTTACAATTGTATCTTATGCAGTAACTTGCAAATTTTTATAGAAGCAAAATCAAGCACGTATTCGTAAGAAGCAACGATTCTTGGAAGATCAAAAAGCTACAATTGAACATATAAAAATGACAGCACTTCATTTGGAGAAAAAGTTGAAGTAACTCATTAGCAGCCAGAAATATCGCAAGAACGCTAACTCAGATCAGAATATTTCAATTATATTAACATTTTACCTATAATTTATTGCTTTTGTTTCATTTAACTCACATTTCATTATAATTTCATCATTTTCTATTATTTATATTTTACTTTACTTTGTTAAGTTGGAATATTCATATTAATATTCGATCCTTTTGGAGGAACTTCTTGTTGTTGTTGCTCGGCTTCATTTTCACCCTCTGCCCGCAGAAAATTTGGAATAGGAGCTGCTGGCGGTGGGGGTGCAACTGGAGCTTTTGGACCTTCATCCTTATGTTTCTTGGTGACATATCGATAAAAGTAATCCAATTTACAACAACTTTGATTTTCTAATTCTTTCTTTCGTAATTCAGCTTCCATTGCTTTAAGTTCTTGGATTTTTGCATGATGTAACTCATGTTGGAGTCTTTCTTCTTCAGCAAAACGATTGAGTTGTGGGGTTTGAAGTAATTTAATAATTAAACTAGCATAATCCTTTGGTGCATGGTTATGGATTTCCGAAAGGCGTTTTTCATATATATGCATTGTAGATGCAATTTTTTCAGAATAACTTCCAAATCCTTCATGGAGAGCTTGCTCGTCGAGTTCTGGAGTTCGATGACGCATTAATTTTTTGAGTTGTTTAGCTTCCTAGAATTTGGAAGGAAAATTGTTAAGCTTAGCCTGAAAATATTAGAAATTCTAGACTCACTTCTGCAATACAATTCCGAATTCTTGTTGCTTTATTCTCAACTCGATCCCGATAATCTTGGAGAATACGAATTTTAAGTGCATTTTCCTCTTCCTTTGAACGAGGTAATCCCCAAACTAAATATGGACTTGCAAAATTAACTTGACTCCATTCTTCAAGATCCTCATCAAAAGATGAGCGTGTTTTATCTCCTTCTCCGTCAGTTCTATCAAGATTATGGGACCAATCCTCTTGTACTCGATTAATCACTGAATTGTAAACCTGGAATGGAATATTCACGCGTCCTAAAATTAGCAACCAAATTATTTTGTAGGTAGTTTGGCTTTATTCATACCTCTTCTTCTGCATGTCGAATTAATTCGCAAGTCTTATACTCATCATTTTTAAGTTTTTGGAGCAATTCGAATTTTTTGTAATTGTTTAATGGTGGTGTAAATGGATCGACCTATCAAAAAAATTTGACGATTAATTTTCTGATCGGATGGAACTTAAGAAAAATGTTCTATTAGTTTGCTTACCCGATACTCAATACTATCTTCAGGCTTAAAATCCACAGCTTCCTTTTTGAAACCTTTCAAATCTTTATAAAACTCAAGCTTACAGCGAATATAACTTTCTTCATCATAATGAAATAGGAGACGATATCTTCCATCATCCTTCATTAAATATTTCTCAGCAATATCAGAATGGGCTGATTTTTCTGGATTCCGATGATACTTTTCAATGATTGCCTAATAGATTGATGAATTCAAGGATTTAGCATGTAGGAAATGCTGAATTTTCAGCTTACCAAGATTTGTCGCTTTGGTTCCTTCTTCGCTGTATCACCCTTAGCTAAATTGATAGCTCGTGACGCTGGAGTAGGTGGAACATCGGGCATGGTTGAGCAAAGAATTCCTCCAAATGCAGTAAAACGATAGTAAAGAAAATCTTGGCGTCCTTCGAAATATTCAATTAGTCCTTTCTTTACAACTTGACGATGTGAAACACATTCCGCATGATAGTTGGAATAATAGTACAAATGACGAGGGGACTGTGGCTTATTTTTACCAGCAATATGAATATGTTCTACAGTAATTGCAAATTTGAAAAGGCATGAGTTAATAGCGAAGTCATTGAATTGTTAAGTTTTACCTTTCAACGAATCCTTTCGTCCCTTTTCAAAAGATTCATGTACAATTCGACCCTTTTTAACCCATTTCCTCTTACTTAATTTATCCAAACGATTTGAGAATCGTTCTTCGATATATAAAATATCCTTGGCTTTCCGTGAGGTTCCGTTAAACTTGATAACTTTTCTTATGAGACCATCCGGATTAACGTATGGACTTGCTACTTCTACAATTGCATCAGTAAATTCAAATGTTTTACTTCCTTTAGGATATTTGAGTCGATATTCTAAAATTGACAATGGATAATATTAGTTCAAAATGCTCCAAATAAGATTAAAGATTGTTTATGTTTACCATCCGGTGAAATATACATATCTTTTGTCCAGGAAGTTGGAAGATCAAGATACATTTCTGGCACGGCTGGTTCTTCTTCCTCGTCATCATCGAAACTGGAAACTGGTTGATTTTCATCCTTTTCTTTTTTCTTCTTAATTGGTGGCTCAATGAGAAGTTTAGCCCAACAAGCTTTATCTTCAAAATCGTAACTCAATTCCTACAACATTTTGGGAAACTTTAGACAAACTCATCATGGAGCTAATTTTGCATTGTCTTACCCCAAGTGGTATTTCACAAGACTGAAGATTAACATACAAGTTCCGATGATTAAAAATCGTTTCAATCCCAAGGAAATTTTGATCCGTAATGGAGAACTTGGAACCTGTAAACGGTTCTAAGAAAAATGGTTTTTCAACTTCACGAGTTCCAGGCAAAATAAGTAACCATGCATGAACTCGATAACCGTGCATTTTGTCAGGAGTTGGTGGCCTATAATTTGCCTGTGATTGTAAATATTTACAATTTATCAAACGTTGAATAAAATCATTTTTTTAGAAAATTCAATAATCTTACTATTGCTTCTTGCTCTGCTTCTTCACGGGCAATTTCCTCTTCTTTTTCACGTTTCTCATCTTCACGAGCTTGCATTTTTTCTTCATATGCACTTATGAAAACTTTCTTCTGTCTTATTCTATATTTTGAAGGTGATGTTGGTCTTTCAATTTCTTCATCATCATTTACTGTTGTAGTAGATTTTTTTTCTACTTCATCTTCTGCATCATCATCTTGTAATTCCTCTAAAAGTTCAGGCTGGAATTGAATAAAACAAGTAGTTAACTAAGAAATTTCTGGTTTCAGGAGCTCAAGCAAGTATTTTCCTTACTCCGCCCAAAAAATGATCTTCCGACTCATCAAAATCATCAACAAATTCTGCCGTGGAGGAAAGCTTTGTAATTTGACTAGATGCAAATCCATCTACAACATATGCATTATATCCAGCTCCAATTAAAATTGAAGCCATTATTATGGCATGTTCATAACAATTAGCTAAGCGATCTTTAAATACTCCTACGTGACTTCGAACGACTGCTGGCTAAAATAGACAATGTTTCATCAAATTAATAAATGATAATCCGGCATATGTCATATAAAAATAAAATTCCTTACAACATCAGTGGCTGGTGATAAGAAAGCTGGAGCTAGAAAATCTTTGAGAAATGCAGCACAAGTTTCAGCTTCAAAGAAAACGATATATCCAACAAGTCGAGGTTTGATATAAGTTGGAAGTAACTTTTGAATCCCACATTCATTTTTTGGGCAAAGGTATAGGGGTCTACGATTTGGAAAATGGAATTGAAATTGACGTCGAAAGTTTTCAGCATGCCATAATACTGCTTTCTCCTTTGCTGTACAGTGAGTATAACTTTTTGGAAATCCATGTCGACTGTAAGAATAGTTTTACAACGACGAATTAGTAATGATTCATTAGTTTTCATTGTCATTTTCTCACCTTGGATCAGTTGAGTAAATATCTTCATTGTATTCTGGTAAATCTTCAGGCCAAACTAATTTGATTTTGGAAAGCATGTTTACCAAACTTTGTACGGAATCAAATGACATATCTGTATTTCGTTTAGTAAAGTCTTTTTCAGGTTGAATTAATTCTGGTCCATCTTCTTCCTCTTCCTCCTCTTCTTCTTCTTCTTCCGCTTCTTCTTCATCTTCATTCGACATTTCTTCCTCGTCATCTTCTTCCTCATCTTCACCTTCATATTCTTGTGGGTCAATATTATTAGCGTCATCAGGATAATCATCAGGATTATTGTTTAGGTCATCCTCATCAAATATATTTATATTTGTTTCCGAAGTTGGATCTGAACGGTTTGATTTAGCTTCTGCCATTTTGACGGTTCGATTTGCAAATGACGATATTTCACTTTTCAATTAAGTACGTATAATATTGGCTTTCACTGACACTGAAAGTAAAGTAAATGACTTTTCGGAATCTGCAAGTTTTTACTTTTGTGTGTTTGTTTAATCAATAGTATTTGTTATCGAGTTCCTCGATCGATTCCTTGGCAACGATGCGCCACATTTTTAATCTCCTACAAGATTAAAGAGCTTCAACTACAGACAACTCTGATTTTTACGGCTAAAACCAAAAAGTTCCTAGCTTTTAATGCCGACAGACAAAGCAAGAAAATGGTCAAAAATTACCAGAGTAAAGTAGAAGTTTAAGATCTCGCTGCATTTATTTCATTTCATGAGCATTTATAAATATTTCACTTTCATAGTTGTAATTGCAGCTCATTATACTTATTACCTATTAGTTAAGTTTTGGAAGATTGTTTTTAGCAGCATTAGATTGGTTTTTCTTTGTAATCCAATAATTTGATTTCTTGTTTGGAGGACTTGAAGTTCTCGTTGTAGGTAAATCGTGTCCCTTCATTGATATTGCACGATCCGGTAGCACAGAACAAAATTTTGTATTTTAGCATTGCAGCAGTGCTCTATTGGAATAGATTCATATTAAATTCTTTAAATTAATTGTACTGTGTTCAAGGATGTAAAGAAAATTAAGATCAGCATAACTTACATTAATAATTGTACGCAAATCAAGACCAGTCAGTTCCATAATTTCACCAACTGTCATTTCATCCACATCATTAAAAAGTACCAAGATGGACGTTTGGTAAACTGTTGCTTGGAGCGTTATTCCTTTAAATGTTATTTCTGCTGTTGAGTGCTCATATAACCATGTAAGATTTTTTTTATGGACTCCTGATGTAAAATAGTCCGAAAATTCAATAATATCTTGTTGAAGCTGAAATACATTTTTTAAGCATTTTAATTCATTTGTTGATTTTGCCGTTAGACATTTGGCTTACTTGCGGAGGAAGAATAAATTCTGAACTTTGCGACTGAGATTTTTTCCAAGGCCAAGCCCACGATGAGATAATTCGCATTTCAAAAGTATTTGGAAGAACTCCAAGATTTGCGTATTTACTCTGGATCAATTTGGATGACAAAGTAATGTCCTAAAGGAGTCAATATGACTTTAGCCTGTATAATAAGTTAATGGCTACTAATTTAAGCTTACACGATACAATGAGCATAATTCAGAAACA
>JAQGCY010000673.1:0-15120 GCA_034700645.1 Xenylla mediterranea | reverse complement strand
CTTTCAACCAATAGATACCTTCACAGCACGGTGTAATACCTTGAATCTCTTAAATACATCGAATCCAATATGGCATTCATCGTCTGTTTTCCTTTCTAAAGCACTCGGAACATTTCCTCTTGCATTTAAATTATTTAAGCTAATACAAACGACAGTGAAAAATATTGAACTATAGTTATTCTAGTGAACAAACAATGACATTCTCGAACTCAATTTTTGGATTTGCATTGATACGTACTTATGTGTGGCTTACATAGAAAGGTTTCATGTTACTTTTGCAATTTCCAAAAAGTTAACCACTTTTAGCTTTTACCAAGTCAAAAATAATTTCATTTCATTTAAAGAAATCAAGCAAGAGGCATGAATTGAACTTGAGCTTGTCTATCCAGGATCAAAATGCAAAAGTTGAAACGAGAATATTGAGAATATCCTGTTCATTTTGGAAAAAAAGATCTCCGACACAAGGTTATCGAACGAAAAAGGAATGGAAATCGCAACCACATGCTAAACGTTCTGTTTTCTCTAGAAATAGATTCCCTGTTAAAAAACGTGAATAGAATAAGTTGTCGAAACTGGAAAGGAAATTTACTATGCTGTCCCTTAGAGCAGATGTGCTAATATTGTTACATTGCTATTCCATGTAACTTCTCATATGGCTCTTGGTGAAGCTAATTCAGTGATCATGCAGTCAAAATTTAACGCTCATATTCAAACATTTATCCAGGATTCCGTCTTATTCGGCTTATCGAAAAAAACAAGGCTATATATTTCTTTACCTGACCCGTATCCGTAAGAGGAAGCCAAGTAATCCTAGGTTGTCCAATATCAAGCTCACATAATTTCAGCTCTGCTTCCCCGATCAATGTGTTGGAGAATTTATTTGTCGCATACAAGTAAAAGACTAAGGATCTTGATGGTATCTCAGCAACCTCCAAACCAAACATGAACTTTTCCTTATATACCGGCGAGAGTGACTTTCTATACACCTATAAATGACAAGTAACCTCAAGGAATCATTAAAGCGTAAAAACTCAACATCACGTAGAGTTTGATTAGTTTAATATCTTATCGTGTCATCTCTACCAATAATTCAGAAATATGAAATAAACAGCGTACATATAAGGATAAGGAATTCGGAAAAATGAATAAAATATGTTTTAAAAATAGCGTAACAATATAGAAAAAGTATAGGTATCGGGTTTTGGTCTTTTGGTTAAGTCTACTTAATATCCTAACAAAGTTTTTTGTACTAAAAGATCTTCTTTTGTTAAAAAAGTTATGCTAAATATAAAAAAGATTAGAATAGAATTCAGCTTTCTCACAAATCTTGAGATTCTCAATTTCCCTTTAAACTTTCTCTCAAATGTAGTTGGATGTATGAAATAAGAACGAAAGTTCTTTAGAATCCTTACAGAAGGCAGGAGGCTTTTATCCATTTTGCCTAGTTTTTCTCCTTTCTACATTAGTTGGAAGAATAGGCTTCCTTTCACAATTTGATTTTATTGTTAAAGTCTAAAAGCAATATCTTGGTATTGTTTACACCAAGTGAAAGATGAAAAGCGGAATTTACTCCCTGTATTGCTCAATTTGATCCAAATTTAGAATAACAGTATAGACCACTATACGAGTCATAACATCATTTCTAATGCACTTTAAATAACTACCTTCAAGTATAATACTGAGCTACTATGAAATGTTTGACGTCCTTTTAGCAATTTTCTTGAGAATATTTTCATAAATAACTTAGTTATGCTAGGAAATCTTATTTTGATGTAAGAGAAGGAAATTTATATTGCTTGGTTAGCCTTGTGACTGTGAAATTGTGAGTTGATTAGTATTCCAATTCCTGTCTGATTATTCTCTTTCTAGAAACTAGCAAAAATGCATTAAAGAACAATCTTGGAAATACCAAGTTGAATTTGGGTTAAATTTGAAGTTTTATATCCAGAAAGTATGTACTTATACTATTGTCATTTCCATTTTCACGTTATTTTCCTTTCACTACTTTCACTTACTCTTGTCTGCATATTAGTGGTTTTGTCAGGGAGTAGATAGACTCTCACGTAGGAATCGAATGGTGCAGAAGGATCCGGATCCAAACCAACCAGCTCTTTACCTTCAATAACATTCACCATCAAATCCGCCGTCTCACTGCAGACAAGAAATACAATAAAATATTTAAAGTTTTTTTGAATGGATCTTTTACTAATTTGAATTTTTACAAGAATGAAACTGGTGGTTCAGTTCTACTCGAGTTCCTATTCCTATTCCCAAAATATTTTGCGGAATTTTATTGAATGAACCAACGGAGTAGCTTTCACCAACTTTTGTCGGTTAAGTGAGTAGAATTAAATCATTCTTAAAAAGTTACTTTCCTATTCAATTCAATTTTCGAATAAATTTATTTAAGGCCCTAGTGGAACCAATTTAACGAACATTGAACGACTGAATTTATTTGAGATATAAAGTCTTGCTTAAATAATAAAAGGAGAAAAGAGGAGAAAAGTTTATGCAGAAGTATTGATTTCTCTCACTACACAGATTGAGATTGAGCCACCATTTTTATCTTACTTTCCACATGATATTTTTCTTTATTTCCTCCCTACCTGCACTAAAAGTCCATTTCTCATTCAAAACTACTTTCAGAAACTCATCGTTATTGTGAAACAAGAAGCAAGAACATTTTCACTATTTTATCAGTCCACAAGTCAGAGAATTGAAATCAAGACAAAAATCAAATATCTGCACATAGCTAGTGAAACACTAAAATTAAAGCTAAATCTTGGAAATATCTGCAGCTGAGCTGTATTAATTCTATGTAGTTTAACATTTCTTAACAAGCCTTTTCAGGTATTTTAGTCTAGTATGATGTGACTTAATTGTCTTTTATTAAATGACCAAATATTACGTCTCCGTATGTACGTTACATTGGGTGTACTTTTGCTTAACGTTATAAAAAGCAAGATATAGGGACAGGAGGATTCTATTTATTCATACGCCTAATGCTTTTGCTATTCAATCACAAAAATTTAATTTATTTCAAATCAAACTATTCCCTTTGGGTCTGGTTTAACAAAAAGTATTTTGTTAAGATACGATAGAAAATAGTACAATCGTATACTACTACTTTGTTTTTATTATTTTGATTTTAGAAAAAGCTTTCTTGTGAAACAAACAAGCATTTCATTATTCAGAGTAACGCCATGGCTTATTCTATCTGTGTATGTATGTATGTAACTGCAACTCTGATGCTTCAAAGTAGAAAGTGAAGAATCTATATCCACAACAATCCTTTAAGACCATCTCCATCTGGTAAAAAATGGGTAAAGAAACCAAAATCTTCCACATACTGCATTCATGCCTATTGGATTCCAATCTCTAAACTATTTTATTTTATCCAAACGCATTAGATAATTACATTTGGTTTGCTATAAATCCATAGACAATCAATGATATTGGACCAGTAACAGACATTTGCACTTTAAGCAGATCTACTCGTTTTGTGAGTGTTTACGAGTATCGTTTATTGTTCTTTCCGAACTGAAAATCACACACATTTTTATTGACACTACAATTTTCTATGAATACCTTATAAAACCCAGATATTGAAATTGCAGTATGTGATTTTACATAATGTGCAATCAAATTTAGTTTGAAATATATGGCTTATATATTGTAGTAATATCCTTTGATTTCAGGAAAGTAGACTCAAATTGGAGGAAATTGAAAGACTTGTTCCTAACAAGTGAACTCTTTTTAACTTCAAACACTCGTGATTTTCACTTTTTTTTAGTAGTACTGTGTTGATACTTGTCTTCTAAGTATATTGTAATTGTAAATAAAAAATAAGTTGTAACTGTTAGTATGAGTATATACTTTCTATGCACATGAAATTGCTGCAGTGTGTTTTCTTATTATTATTATTTCCTCTTTGTAGGCTTTTTTTTATATTAAATTTCAAAAAGAATATTTAACCTCTACATTGGAACAAAAATTGCTCGAGGTTAGGTTATTACATTGTCAATCGACCGAGTTGAAGAATGCAATTCAAGACCACATTTTTCATGATGTACTATAACCTAACATTGCTACATAATTCATATCTGCTTTTCTTTTGAACCAAATCATTATTTTTATTTTTTATATATAAATGGACGTTGAATATAACATTGGCGTCATATATTTTTTTTTCGTTTGTTAGTCCTGACTGATTTCTGAAGAATTGTGTTTTCCCCAAGATTTTTATAAATAAATCATTATATGAAGTCCGTATAAATACATTACAGATCACAAATTAATGACTCTTGTATCTTTTTCTGCTTTAGATTTATTTTTCAAAAGTTTTCTCCACTCATACTTTGTACTTGCCATTTCTCTTTGTATGAAGAAGGAACTTTTTGATGAAAGAACACGGGCCGACCAACATTATCAATGAAAATGAAAGCGGCTCTATACGTTAGAGAAAGGCAACCTGCATTGTATGAGCAATGCGATTATATTTTCTCAGATTTTTCTATATACAATGAAAATAGAAATGCTGTTGAGAGTTTTCTCGTGTCCAATGAGTTCTTTATTAAATACGTGAAAGTAAGTAGTAGGGTAGAGAAGATACCATTGTGAAAGAAAATGTTAAAATAAAACAAAGAAGCTTTTACTCTACTACTATATAGTCTTATCTCTTATTATTTTACACACTCGAAATGATACTCAACGGCTTATAGTTTTTTTTCACAGATACTCTTGAAATTAGGCAAATGATTAGTAGGGATGGGATGCTGACGATGTGTGCTATTCATTAGTTTTAGTGTTAAGATATATTGTAACTGTACCCTAATCAATGGAAACATCGTAATTTGAATTTGCAATATTTCATATTAAATCTATACTCAATTCGTGCTTGGAATCATCTATCTCCAAATTTGTTCAAATTGTTAAACAAGTCCTGTATTGTCAAAAAATAAACTTTTGGTAAACATTTTTTAACCAAACTAAGTACCGTACAAGTTTTTTCACTTTCTGAAAACTTTTTACAATGTCATGCCGGGCGACTGGAGACTCTTTCAATGTGCCTATCTTCATTTCTTCTTTCTTGAGAAAGAAGAGTCTGAAGTTATTGTTCTTTTGGACATGTCTGTCAAAAATATCCTTTGTACATTTAACCCATATGAAGTTTGTCCCGTCACTTTCGCCGTAATGATACAAAGATAAGAATTACTTAGGCCTAAATTCTGGTGCTGGTATAGAAAATAGTGTATACTTCTAATATAGTATACTAAAAGAAAGGAAATAGATTTTTAATGTATCAAATCTCCATGTAGTGTGACACTGAAATGGAATAAAATTCATTCAAGTTTATAAATGTCACCCATTTCTCCGCTGTCACAAACAAGTTTGACTTTCTCCATTCATAGAGCCTCGGTGCAAATGTTATGAAATCAAACCTACGTAACTCTAACATTAGTTTTTTTTTACTTGAAAAGCAATATTTTATGATGGTTTACCATTATGGTGTAACGTAGATTGACATTGGCATATGGTTCAATTAAATATAATTTTACAATTTCTTTTTAGCAAACCAACTTTCATCATCTAAACCGAATTTGGTTTTAGAGTCTACATTATTATTAGAATTATTTTTAACTAATTCTACTGCACTGTATTGGAATATTCAAAGAGTATTGAAAAATAGCCGATTCATAACGATAAGACTCAATGAACTTAAGCTCCTTCAGAATTATTCTCATTCTGTTTTAGGCCTGAATTTGTTTGAGGCTTACCCTTTTTTACATCAGTTTAATTAATGGAAAGAATTCAAAGAAACTTTTCAAATAACAAATAGGAATGGAAGGAAGGAAGCCATAAAGTATAATCATATTGTAGGACGCAGTAGTAAAATATGGTAAAGGTTGCATTATGAAATGGAAATCAATGCATCCATAATTCAATTTCACCTTACACTCTGTCTACTTTGATTTAATCATGGTCTGATTAGAATTTCCGTTCCCTAAAACCAATTCAATACTCAGAACCATTAATGCCCATATAAATTTGGTTGAAGAAAATTTTTAAAGTAAAAGACTTTTAGTATAATGGTTTGAAAAGGGCTACATTTAACTAGTACAGTAAGTGTCCTAACGTAAGGAACATGAATTGAACTCTTTTCGTCTAATCATTACATTTTGTTGTTTTCTTACATGAGCAAAAAGTTTTAATTTAATGTTGCTTGTCGTAGATTGTCCTAATTTTATTTTTGTCTATTGAAATTGCTTCTCTTTCTGTTTTTTTTTATATTAGTTCAAACTTGTTTCATTCCTACTTTTAACTTTAAGTATTCTACGGGCATGTTAGTTGTTAAACTTTGCAAGACCTTTGCAAAATCCTCATACACAACATAGAATTGAGATAACCAGGCAGGCATATTTGTTTCAAAAACGACAAAAGAAGGAACATGGATGTAGTGTAGCCTGAGGATGACTTTGAATTACATTGGAAGCGAATAACGCTGTTCATTTAGAGTAGGAGTAAAGATAAATTGAATTCAGGACTACACCAACGTTTCTCGTTAAATTCAATTTATAAAACCTTTGATCAATTATACCCTTACTGTATATATAGTTTACTGAATAGTTTGGGCTACTCGAATTAGACTTTCGAAACAGACGTTCGTTGTAACCTGACGATTTTTAAGTTTTCACCATAAATAAGAAATATTTTTAAAATCGATCAGTAAGCTTACCTGTCATATTCCAGTCCAACACACAAATAGCCAGTTGTGTGAGGCGCATCTAAATCCCCAAGCACCACTGACGTGTCCGAGCATACAGAGTCACAACTCATAGCTCGTTGAAGAAAAGGAAGAGAAGAGGCTTCGGGACTCGCTAAATCTGATGCGTCTCCAATACTATCAGTTGATGCTTGTCTTAATGAAAAAGAACGGTTCCGGTATGATGCGATATTGGCAGAGTTACCCAAAATCTCATTCAATTGAGATAATTTTGAATCAACATTGGAAATAGAATTAGTTTGATTCAATAAAACCTGTTGAACACTAGTTGGGTGTCCGACAAGTGTTCTATCCAGACTTTTAATTTCTGGAGCAGAAAACTTTCTTTCGCTTTTTCCAAAATGCTTTTCAAATGGAATTTGTACCTCCTGACGTTTTTCTAAACTGGTTCCTTCATGTTTTGATGGGTTTATTGTTGTAGTTGATATTCCCTTGTTATCTGTGCCTGGCAGTTTATTGAGGGAAATACTTTGATCCAGATCCAGAAGCTTAACCCCTTTTTCTAAACCAAGACACTTGTCGTCAAGGCTCTGATCCCTGTCTTCCATAAGACTCTTTGTGGCATCCTTTATCTTTTCATTTTCAATTCGAATCTCCTCACGCATTGTCTCGACCAACGATTTGGTGGATATTATCTCTGGATCATGTACTTCGACACGCTTTGGTTCTTCAATTTCATCATGCATTAAAAGATCCACTTCAGCTGTGCTTTGATTGTTTGGATTTTCTAAGCTGTGTCTCATGGTACTTGAATCAAGAAATGTATAAGATTGAGATGTTGAATCTGATTGAGTAATTTGACGAGAAACTACAGGAAGGTGAGAGAGAGGTTCTGCTTGAGAATCTTCGTAGAATTTTTCATTTCGTGATTGATGCACCTCTGGTATAGGGTAAGTAGGAGGGGCAGAAAATAAAATTTCGCCCATCGAAATTCCCCCACTAGAACTTCTCCGGGGGAATGAAGACACTTGTTGTTGATTCATCGAAACATCAGGGGAGGAATTTGGATAAAATATACTATTTTTACTATTTTCATTAAATTCACTAACTACTGGTCCTCCAGAACTTGTAGACTGTTGGCCATGGAAATTTGTAATAGTTTGGGAAATAAATTGGGTTGAAGCTTGGATTAAGGGAAGAAATGGATTTGTTGAAGAAAGGGTAAATACATTTCTCGATGCTTGGGGTGGTGGAGGGAGTTTTGGTGGAGGAGTCGCGGAAGATGCATAGGAACTTTCAGGGTTAGTATTAGATCCTATCATTGTTGGTATTGGGGCAGGTCTCAGAGGTTGTGGAGGTATGCTTGATTGCCTTGCAGACCCAGGACTTCCTTGATGCAGTACAGTGTAGTCGTTATCAGTTTTAACAAATCGTCTAAAGCTTCCATCTCCAGTTAAATTTAAGTCAGATTCAGAAGGAATCTAGATAAATTGAAATATACGATTCTATTTAAAAGCTAAAAGCAGATTATTAAGCTATTTTGTCCACTAAATTCGAAGGGATTGGAATAAAACTTTTCACCTACCATATATCCATTAGCATTAAAATGTCCTAGACCCCCTCTAGTCAAGACCATTTTCTCTTCCCGAGATGACAAAAACCATGAGCGTGTTTTAGTCCATCCTCCCAGGTACCGACAAAAGAGGAGAAAGAGTAGTCCAAGTATTAAAATAAGTCCAACTATCGTCACCAGATTTTGGAATGATCCCATTCTTTAAAAAATAAATTAATATTTTAGAATCATTATTTATGTTCCGTATATTGCTTTTGAATAGAATTAGAATATAGAAAGGTATGAGTATGTTAACGTTGATTTGCTATTGAGCCTCTACTATTGATTCGAGAAGTTAAATTATTCAGTAATTGCAAAACATTTATCCTCCAACCACCGTTGGATTCCGATCTTTTTTGTAAACTTTGTTCAATTGAAGCAAATAGAAACTTTTCTAACACCAATTACTTTAAACAAACCAATATGAACGAAAAAATATCTATAAGATGTGCTTTTGTAAATGAATTGGAATCGAAAATTTAATTGCCCAACATCACTGTTAACATATAACTAATTGTAACTGCTAAATCATTGAAAATAGTTTTTCATCAACCTAAACCCAAATGACCTTGATTGAATTGTACGAGTCAAAACTTGGATAGTTTGATTATTCAATAGTTTACAACAAAAAATGCTTTGCCAAGTAAAAATGCTGATATTTATTGACCATCGGGGTCAAAGATTTCAAAACTTGCTATTAGAGTATATTTCCTACATTTTCGTATTTTCGACCGTGAGTCCTTCCGTTCATTCGGTGCATTTGTTAATCATTTTAGTTAATGTTGTATACATTTACGAGTGCCATTATATTCTACAGTTTCAAGTTTCGATTTCCTTACTTTTACTTTTAGGGGAAGTAGGAACTAATATTAACATCGTAAAATATTAATTCTGTAAAAATGTCTAAAACATTTCCTTTCAAAAAACGCAAGTTTTGTACGAGACGTATTACTTCGAAAAGGAAATGGGGAGTATATTTTAGTACATTTGTACACGTAAGAAGAAGAAATAAAGTACAAACTTCCTTTATTGTTTTGTCATGAAATCTTCTGTGCTTGCGTGACCTAGTGAATCTATGCTCGACATGTCATGCAATTCCAAACTCGTAGAACACTCTAACTCGTGCTGAGTACAAAAAAAGCTTTTGACTTTAAAAGTCAAAAGTATACTAACAATATTTAAAAGTCAAAGTAGCAAAAATACGAATTGTACCGGTATAATCATGCATAGAAAATCAAATAATAACAAAGCAACTCTGCAACAATGATCAAAAGACAAGTGCATGCATTACATAGGTAATTCAAATATAAAACAATGCAATACTTGTGCTTTCTCCAATTTCTTGATCATATAGTATCGGGTGAAATTTAGGTTTCTTAGGATATATTTAATACAAATGCTTTCTTTGAAATATCAGGGAACACAGTCGGATAAAAAGATTCTGTTCGTAACCCAAAATCCAGGGCTTTCATTATTATTATTATAATAATGGTTACGGTTAAGCTATTTCTTCAAAGCCTACAGCCACAGTGAGCATGTTTTATCTTTAAAATTTTGAACCGTAAGCATGAATTTACTAACCTAGACATTTGTAATGCTAAATTTACATATATCAGGTACTATTGACATATAAATATTTATAGACCATGCAAATGCATATGTATTATACTTTCCAAACTAACTTTACATCTGATGAAAATCAAATTTTATATTTCCTGCAGTTACATAAAACAGAGCATTGAATGAAAATTCCATATGGTTATTCAGGAATCAGGAAATTTATTACGTGAATAGATAAAGTATCCATACTACAACCACCTCAACATATCAATATCAGAATGCTGCTTTGGAAGTTTTAGATCTTTTTCTTCATATTCCTGTAAAACTCCCTAGATACTAGACGTTTCTAATTCCTCAGTTTCTAATGTAAATTAATACCAAACAGGAAAAATGAAGTCTTTCAAGTAAATGCAATTTGAAAAAGATCCTTTTCACACTGATGTATTAGCAGTGTAGTGTTATATAAAAAATATTAAACAATTCCTGTCAGTCCTATAACGGTGAAGTTGTTTGAGATCCACAACAACGCCTTTTTGCCACACTCTGTAATGTGTCAAGGTTTGACAAATGATGCTTTTCTAATAACACCAATTGTCTATGCTCTCTGCTCGGTTTTAGGATGGATGGGGGCCCATTGAGCCATTCATGGTGTTATAATACCAAAACACCATCTATACGACTATGAATCTTTATATACAAACAGGTAAAGGGGAAATGGACTAAGAATAAATATTTGATAGAGTTGGAAGCATAAAAGAAAGTTAATTTCTATTCAGTAAATAATGATGCATCTGTGTTTAGTCCTAGTGTAGAGAAGAAAATGGAAATGTGCCTTGGAGTCTATACTCTAATATTAAAACTGATTACTTAGCTTTGACTTACCCTTCTCAAGAGAGTCGTAAAGGCATATTCATTGGATAAGACTTTCTTCTTCTATTCATTTAGAATTTTGTTTTCCTATTGCGTAATTGTTTTTGAAACAGTTTTCACGAATATTCGGCTTAGGATTTCTTAAGTACGTAAACATAGTTCATGGCTGGAAATGAGAATTTAATGCTCGAGGCTCACAGCTCAACTTTTACTTTTTTTCTCTTCCTTTTCTTGATGAAAGAAGTAAGGAGTACTTATTATGAGTAACAAAACTTGTAGTTTCTTTCTTCACATTACATTTGCGCCCCCCTTTTGTTTACAAAAACTGTTCTTTTCTCTTTTCTGGTTCTGTCTGATCAACTAAACTAAACTTGATTTCTTATTTCAACTGAATTAGACTTCTTGTTTTAATCTGTTATTTTACAAGAATGAATGTATGTTCACATGTCTACTTAGCACAATTTAGTAGAACAGGATTCAAGTACCCAAGTACTCTTAGTCAAATATTTATAAGAGGAATGAGTTTCAGTACCTACGTGTACCATGTCCCGAACTAATACTTGGGAATAGCGTCTATTATTTGTATTATATGAATGTGGTGCTTAGAATGGAAAGGGTTTGCCGGTCCAGCTTGGATTTCCATCTTCACCACTTGACTCAATCAACTTGACTGCCAAGTAAGACTCATGTGCGACGTAGGAAAACCAACTTTCCCCTTCCTTCTTTCTCCGGCCATCATCAACAAAAGGACGCGCTGTATCTACATCTAAGAGTAGGCCTATGTTAGGTTGGAGTCTTGGAGTTGAACAGAACAGAGTGAATTTGTATGTATATAAAGCTAGAACTTTTACTCAAGTCAGGTTTTTTCCCTTACATTGGATTGCATTGCATTTCAACTGAAGAGTCAAGTGAAAAGGAAATGAGTCGAGTTCTACTCTTCCACTTGCTTTAATAACAGAGAAAGCAGACCGTAGTTTTTGAACTCACTTGTAATTCCTCAGTGAGTGAGAATGAAAGAAAGAAAGAAGGCTTCTTGCTTTTTTATTTATCATTTCTTCTTACTTTGGATTTAATACATGTCTCTGGAAATGATCTTATGAAGATCCATTCAAGTCCCATATGTATGCAACTACGTCTTTCCAACGGAAACCATTCGATCTCTAATAATTTCCTTTTCACTATTATTAGTGGGTACGACTCTTATCATTTCATTATTAACAGGACCTGGATAAACTTAGAAATTTGAACTATCTACAACTTGACATTCACTGTCAACTTATTCCAGAAGGAAAGCATTCCCGGATTTACTCAAGAAGAACTTTTGGATTAAACTAGTTTCTGCTGGATCAAATCGTCAAACCTTACTTTCTTAAGTACAATTATCTATGCTCCCAGATTTTAGGCTACACTTTTATTAATCAATTGTAATTATTATCTGTACCTGGTTAATCCATTTATTGAAAGATCTAACATACAGTACTAGTACTACTAATATATTTGAATTTCAAAAACAAGTTGTGTGCAATTGATTAAAGTAATAAGAATATTTGCTAAAATGCATAGCATGCTTATTCCTCCCTTGTATGTTTCACTGATGGTGAAAGCAAGAAGGAGAAGCTACCAAATTATTCTGAATTTAACTGCAATAAGAAGGTGGAGGATGATTTGGAGAATTCATCCTGCTATGAATGAAGAGAATGATCCAATATATGCACAAACTAAGGCAGAACGTTAATGGAAATAGCCAACGACAAAGATAGTCAATGTCTCTCCAGAGAATGTGTTTTCGTGCAGTTTTATAATTCGTCCAAATTAAGGGGATTCCAACTCGTCCTAAAAGATGATACGTACAGTCTGGGGTTTCAGAACTTACTCTTCGAATTACTTTCTTTTTTCCTCCAGATCCTAGTTTTTTTGCTTGGTAAATTTTTGTATTCGAAACGGTATTGCTGTTAGGAGTAAAGCATTCTTGTGATCCATTATCTTCAATTGAGTTTCTTTCCGATGCAAACTGATGCCTTGATAGAGTTGAATCCTGTTCCAAAAAATAATTAAATAGTAAAATTTTATTAATCCAGATTACTTGAACAAATAGATATAAAAGTAAAACCTTTGTAGATAGTCCACCTGGTGAAACTAATGTGCTTATGGTTCTTACAGATTGTGATCTATTTCCAGATAGTTCCACTGAAGCTAAAACTTTAGCATCTTCGGTAAGAGAATAAATTACTTTAACTATGACAAATTCTCCAAGGGCAGCAAACACAAATATCATACACATTGCCATCCAGACGTCTACGGCCTATTTCATCCGAATTAAATTCATCAGCACTCAAAAATAAGTACATTATTCACTACGATTCATGTTACCTTGATGTATGCCACTGGGGGAAATTCAGCCTGAATTCAAAGTTCAAAAGTAAACATTCAAATATTAAGTGTCAATTTTCTGAGCAAGATGGTCGCCTAGTCCATAATTAAGAATTAACTTACCTTTAACCCTGAGAACTGAGTTACAAGCGTTAACATTGAAGTTACTAAGAGAGAGACTCTTGCAGAAATCGCATCAAGTTCTAGCCAAAACGAAAACCAAGATAACGATACAACCAAGCAGCAAGGTGAGAAAGTTTGAATCAAATGATTTCCTAGTAATCGATCAAACCGAAAATATGCAACTAGTTGCGAGTAGTTTTTTTCTGAAATATCAAAAAGTGTTATTATTATTATTATGTAGTTGAAATTCCCATCAAGTTCTTATAACACAATTATCAACCTTCTTTTATGCGATGAATTGAACATTCTCCCACTCGCAACGGGTAAGTGACCACGAATTGTAAAAGACGCAATTTAGGATTTATGGTGAAAGCACGCTGCTTGGACCAAACAAATTTTACTTTGCTTTCATCATAACTGACTACAAGAAGGAAGAAAGAAGTCAGAGAAAGTAGAGATTGTATTATATGAATTTACAGCTTACAACTTTCAATTACGGTTGGACAACTTTGAAAGTCAAATGGATAATACTGAAATTGCATTGCACAAGCAATTGTAGCAAATAGATTAACAGAGTATGAAATGGAATGATTTCTGTAGATATAGACACTAATCAACTTTTGAGTGAGATGACCAACTTCTATGAAATGAATGAAAAATAGATTTAAAACTAGTGTAGAAAATGGATTCACAAATTTTCCAAAAAATAAAGCAACCTTATACCTGTAGACTTTGCATTGGACATAAATGGATCCGGATGCCAAATAAGATCAATGAATTCTAATGGCAAGATAATCTTATCACTGTTTTTGAACATTTCCTCACTGAAGTTTAGCCTTAAATCATACCATCTTTGCACAAGCATCAATTCCATTCTGGGGAAGTAAATATGATTAATGTCTAGCATTCATGTCATAAATGTAAAAAAAATGAGCCTATGTTTTAATTTTAACTTGGTTCGAAGCAAAAATAGATACGCTTATTTCAATTTACGTTTCCACTGTCAATTACTTACCTAAAATCCATATCACTTGCTTTTATGGGGTTGATTGCCTTGAAAATTGCCTTGGGTTACCACGGTTGGGTGTGTGTAGTACTAGTAACACCATAACCCAACCGCGTTTACCTTATAGAAACCATTTGACCCGGGTCCGCATATGATATCCGTCAATCGATTTTTACAATTTTCATTTCGCTTATAGTATTAGCCTTTCTAATTGAACGATTCTGCGAAGACTTTAGCTGAAGTGATTTCAACAAAAGCTTATATACCAGAGGACGTTGATAAGAAATTGTAAATATTACGGCATCATCGGATCCGGCTCTAAACTATGGTCCTAACATAAGGCAACCCTACCTGCACATGAATTTCAAACTCAACCTCAACAACTTCACCAACTTTAGCAGGAGGATGATCTTGGAGTTGAATTTATGTTGGAAATAAAATAAAATGCATCATTAGATTTTACATAGCTGACAATACTGAAACTGGAAACACTTTACCTTTCTCATAGTTTGGGGGTAATTGAAATTTTCCCTTGTCTGGTATTACAGTTGGAATAATCATTTGTACACACAAAGTTTTCTCAATGAGTATCAGTAATACTAATAATGCCAATAATTCTGCAATTGTTCTAAGGATTTGATCCATTAATGAAAAAGCAAATATTTACCAAAAGACCACTTTAGACACGAACGTGCTTTTTCATCCAACGAATCCTTTTTCCATTGTAAAAGAGAAAGTGAGTGAAAGATATCTTTCGTGATTTCATTAGTTTCAATGATAGATAGCGAAAATGAAATCAAAAAACAAACGATGTTATTGATATTGGTTCAGTAGTATTAAACCACTTCTCTTTTA
>JAQGCY010000672.1:0-15139 GCA_034700645.1 Xenylla mediterranea | reverse complement strand
GACTTTGGTTTGCAAATCCAAAGGGCATTGGTAAACTCCTTGGTCCTGTAGCTCTGTGTGTACCTGTAATAATTGCACAATTTTGTGATGTTTGACCCATACACAACTGTCTATCATCTATCTGTGAGTGTGACTTACACGGTTTTTTGATGCGTCAGGTAGTTTGCACTTTTGTACTTTGGTTGAGTCTTCTACCAATTTTTCTAGACTAGGCAACAAGTCCGCAATTACCAATTTTGGGGTCTGTTTTGGGGCACTTGGGGGCGAGAGCTCCAAAAATGGTTTAACTTGGCATTTTCGGAATCTACGGAACATTTCCAGTCGATTAAGTCCACTTTGGTCGAATTCTGTCCTGATCCGCTCTCCTAGAATTGTTCCCAATTTGCATATGCAAAATTAAACTAGAATACTTGGTTATGTTTTGCAAATTAGAATTCTGCTTTTCGGACGAACTTTGATTTCATGAGTAAAGCAACATTTTGTTGATTTTTTACCAAATATGAGTGTACATAGCAACAAGCACTAATATGGCTCAAAAATGCGAAAAATCTATTCTATTCTGATTTTTCATTGTGAATGGTCCTAATATGGTTAAAGAATTGTTTTTTCCAATCTAATGAAATCCCACATGCCCAACAATGAAAGGACCACCAGAATCTTCATCTTGGTCATGTTGACTAGGAGGACTTGAGGCTGATGTTGATGGTTCAATTTTTATAACGCTATCTGTAGTACTCAAAGGATCACTTTCGACTTGTTGTAATACTTCAGTGTCAGTACTACTTAAAGGATCTTCGTTTTTGCAAGTAAGACCGGATTTTTACGGATTCGATTAGTGGCGGGCGGCACCGGTCATTTTTAATACAATTTATCATTAATTTATTTACGCTTAAGGAAGTTAGTATAATTATAAAGGACACAGCATTCTCAAGACGAAGATTTCTTCATTCAATCTTAACATTTTGAGTGTATGTAGTAAAAATGAATTCCATCATATAAAATCAATTTCTAATTTTTTGGAATGTACAATTTAACGAAAAGTTGTGGGTACAGAGCAATGGATTCTTGAAAATCGGTTGAATTTTTAAGTACAGTTTCATTCCTATAAGGTAAAAAAAATAAAACATTTAGGATCAAAATACTGTGAAAAATTTGAGTTTTCTTTCATTGCAGATATGAGGATTCCGTACGTTTTGTAGTAGTCTTGAACCATGTCCATCAATATTGGTACTTGTCGTTCATATGTATGCATCAATTGAAATACTACATCCCATCCAATTTTCACAATATTTTTGCCAATGTACTTTTGACACAATTCAAGGAGTTCTGGAACGTCGTACTTATCTGAAAATTTCAATAACTCAACCGCATTTTCTTCCAAGTTTGCCTCTCCAATGTATAAATACTTTATAAAATCCTGTACAACTTTTGGCTCAAAATCCACAATTTCAATTTTGCAGAATTTCTTTTCTACCATCTCCACAGTTAGCATAGTTTCGAAAACTTTGCTTCTGGCTGAAAATAAAATTTAAAAACCTTGAGTTGGAGTTCATAATATTTTGACATTAAAAACAATGCATGCATTACCAGCCAGAATTAATTTATGGGCCATTATTTTTTCTCCTTGACTATCTCCGGCATTTCCAGGTTTAACAACAATCTTAAAATCAGCAAACACTTTTTCGTTGTACAATTTCTGATTGGATAACATTCCATGTTCTGTTGGTACAATAACTGCATCGTCAACACTGTTATCAATATCATTCTTGTAAGCAAATTCTATTGTTAGAACGAGTACGCTTTTAAGTACATCCTTTTGGACTTTAAACGAAGGGATCAGCATTGTTGGACACAAAATGGAGTCTAAGTTAGGGCCGGAAGGAGGTCCAAAATTGTAATAATACTCGTCAGCCTCATTAACAAAATCCAGCCAATCTTTAAAGAAAATTTGATCATTATCTGTGTGGTCAATTCAATTGATTAATAATGCATTTCCTTGCTTACTCGAAGTTTTCATCCATCCGTTCCCAAAGACTTGGATTTTTGAATAAATCATTTTTTCTTTCCCTTCTGCTCCTAACCATTTTCCAAAAATTGAAACTGTACTACCTAAGGTTCTTAAGCCCCTATGAAAAAATTATATTACATCAGTAAAAAATAAGTAATTGAATATTAAACTGCCGAAACTATAAGATTACACAGTGTGAAATCCAAGGTTTTTTTGCAAAAACAGTCTAACCGAATCACAATAGCTTTCTATGTGAATGCCATGCATGACCCAAACGTACTTTCGAAATACTTTGGTTTTGAAATCCAGAACACATTGATAAACTACTGGTTCCTGGAATAATTCCATAATTGTGTTTTAGCAATATTTGTATGTTTGTCTCATGCACTTAACTCTGTGAGTGACTTACATGACTTGATGATGATGACAAAACAGCGACTTTTTTTGATTCTTGCACCAATTGTTCAAGACTAGATTCCATATTTAAATTATTCCAAATTCGAAAGCTAATGCTAAATTGAAACCTCTGATTTGTTCTTTGTATTTTGCAACTTGAATTTATTAAACAACCGGAAGCAAACAAAGTGAAAAGTAAGTTTATGAAAATAAAGCTGCTCCAAAGGGTTTTTCCATGGAAACAATTCTGAATAACTTTGAGCATGAGTCCCACCAGTCCCAGTTGATTTCAAACAGTTTAAAATTCATTCTATTCGGGTTCTTCATTATGTATTGTTCTAACATGGTTAAAGAATTGAATTTTTCGATCAAATGAAATTTCACATGCCCAACAATGGAAAGGACCACCAGAATCTTCGTCTTGGTCAATTTGACTAGGAGGACTTGAGGCTGATGTTGATGCTGGTTCAATTTTTGTAACGCTATCTGCAGTACTTACAGGATCACTTGCACTACTACTTGAGGGATGTTTTTCTGTTTGGGTTTGTCCGGTGTCAGCACTAACACTGTTGCAGGAGTCCACTTCCACACAAGAACGGCCACACTTTTTAATTTGCTTATGTCTCTTAAACAAACATCTTGACTCAAAATCTTTTTCACAAGTATCACATATAAACTTTTGTCCCTTTTGTTTTGGAAGCATTCTCTTTAAATGCTTAATTAAACTGGATATTTCTGAAAATTCATGTTCACAATGAGTACAAGTTTTGGAGTTATTAGGAACCGCGACCGCGACTGATTTTGAAATGACAGGTTCAGGTTTTCGTAGTTGACTTTGTCCAGTGTCAATCTCGTAATGATCCACACAAGTACCACCACACTTTTCAATTTCGCAATGTTTCCTGAACAAACACTTTGACTCAAATACCTTGTTACACCTATCACATTTAAACTTTTGTCCCTCTTCTTTTGGAAGCATTTTCTCTAAATGAATATTTAATCTTGATTTTTGTGAAAATTTATGTCCACAGTGAGTACAAGGTTTAAGTAAATGTTCGTCTCGATGTTGATTAAGACTTCCAAGACTTGGAAATTTCTTTCCACATAACTCGAAGTCACACTTATATTTTCTAGTAATAAAGCAAAATGCCCAATGTTTATTTAGACTGTGTGCAGTTTTAAATATTTTTGAGCATTTGAAACAAGGATATTGTCCTTCTTGGACCGATTTATTTTGACCTTCACACCCACCGCCATCAGAAATATGAGCTAAATAAATAACTTGACATTTAAACATTAGTTTACACTGAGCACAAAATTGTTGTCGAGTATGCCAACGGGTTTGGCAGGGATATAAGTACACTTGGCCACATTGTTTACAGTCTAAACTAGTACGAGTATTTTTTAGATGTTTAGTTAAGCTAGCAGTTGTATGGAAATTTACATGACAATAGGTACAATATTTAGTTTTCAATTTTCTGTCTATACAGAATCGTCGGATATGAGCCTTTGTATTCTCAAGGGTTTTAAATTTTTTACCACAATGACGGCAAGCAATCCCTGGATTCTTATCACATGAAACAATGTGTTTTTGATATGTACACTTATAGTAGAATTCCTGGTTACAATAGGGACAATAATTGGAAGTAATTTGCTTGTTGTTTAGCTGAAGGTGACGATTTAATTGAGACTCTTCTATGAAATTAGCCTTACAATGAGGGCAGGAATAAGAAGTTGAAATCTTTGGGTTTCGACAATGAGTTCTTCGAAAATGTTGATTGAGTTCAATCCGATCTGCAAATAGTTTATGACAAACGGTACATTGGACATGTTGGGCTTGAGCCTTATTTTGAGACTTATGAGCTACGGTCCGATGTACGTTAAGTCCTTGTTTAGTATTGAATAAGGATGTACAAGGGGATTGGTCACATTGGAAGTATTGAAGAGGTTTTGCATTTGTTTTTATGTAAGCAGATCCACGAACACGGTTTTTAGTACATTTGAACTTATGAGCTAGTAAACTTGAACGGAAACGAAAAACCTTTCCACAGCTAACACAAGGTCCAGCATTAGCAATTCCAATTGAAGGCTCAAGAGCAGGTTCAGGATGCTGAATTTTGACAGTGTTATCTTCACTCGGTGACGGCGTGGCCGTGCTTTGTATAATTGGAATTGAAATAAATGGGACAATTTTAATAATGGGTTTTGAGGCTGATGTCGATGGTTTAATTATTATAATGCTTTCAGTAGTAGTAGTACTTAATGGATCACTTTCGATTTGTATTTGTTGTAATACTTCAGTTTCATTTTCAGTAGTACTTAAAGGATCTTCGTCTTCATTATTGCAAGTATGAAGAGATTTTTGACACTTAAATGCAAACTTTTGATTACAATTTAAGCATTGAAGTTCAAGGCTACCAGGACGAACACGAAGGTTTAAGTTTAAATGTCTCTGGAGAGAAAATTTCTTAGTAAAAGTTCGTTGACAATGGGGACATGAAAATGATAAACTGGAGTTAACTTTCTTTGTCTGAGGTTTGGGTTTTGGAATATTTTTGGCAAATATTAAAGGTTCGATTGATCTGTTTATTACTGGAAGTTTCTGACTAGGATTTGACTTACAACAACTTTCGACATGCTTTTGAAACACGTCCTCACACACAGTTTCATATGTACAATTAGGACATTTTTGAGGATTTTGATGAGCATAGATTGCACAACGAGCCTCAAATATCTTGTTACAACCAACACAAGGAAAATTAAGTTGTCCTTGGATTTTTGGTAAAACAAATATTAAATGCCTTTCCAATTTAAATTTGCTCTGACATTTCTTATCGCAGTATGGGCAAGAATAGTCAAAATTTGCTCTTAGGGGAATAATTTTGGCAATCTTTGCTTCTATTGAAATTGTTGAATTTTCTACCAGATCCGCATTTGTATTTGTTGTTTCACTGTTGCTTTTGTTTGTCACTGTGGCAGTGCCGTCATTGTCTATTTCTATACAAGTCCCACTGCACCTTTGATTTTTCTCATGTTTTTTAAACGTACACTTTGCCTCAAATATCCCATTACAACGACCACATTTAAACTTATGTCCATTTTGTTTTGGAAGCATTGCATTTAAATGCGTTTTTAAATTACCTCTTTGTTTAAATTCGTGTCCACAGTGAAGGCATTTTTTCTCCATTTCTAATTCTAAGGGGTTTTGATGATTTTTTGGTTTTGTTTTCTTGCTCTTCTTCAGAATATGTTTTTCAGGACATTTTCCA
This sequence comes from Xenylla mediterranea, assembly GCA_034700645.1. Classification (NCBI taxonomy): domain Eukaryota; kingdom Metazoa; phylum Arthropoda; class Collembola; order Poduromorpha; family Hypogastruridae; genus Xenylla; species Xenylla mediterranea. Next base: position 9,466 of record JAQGCY010000672.1, on the reverse strand, counting down.
GGTTGAGGGTTGTGGACTGAGACGAACTTCCCAAATCCTATTTTTTTATCTTTAAGTTCACGGTCACGCAGGAAGTATTTACATTTACGATTATTATAAGGTTTTTGGCCTGGGTTTTTAGTACACTTGAATTTATGAGCTAACCAACTTGAGCGTAAACGAAAAACCTTCCCACAGTTTACACAAGAGCCAGAAATAGGAATCTGATTACGCGGTTCTGGTTCTGCAAGGTCGACATCAAAAGGCTCAATTTTGACCGTAGTCGTCTTAGTCTCTGCAACGGTGTCATAGACATGGTCACGGTCATCGTCAAGGTCCACCTCACTGTTACCTCTACTCGGCATAGGCATACTATCAGAGGAATAAAAACTTTCAGTTTTTACGACCTTAATATTTGTATTATTTTGATAATGCATTGTTGAGTGTGAGTCATAATCAACATCAACACTTGATCCATCCTCATTACAATTATCATTATCCATATCCATTGCTGAACTGAAATGGCTGTTTCCGGTTGTGGTTAGTGTTGTGTTTGTTGTTAATTTTCATCTGTGCATAGTCGTTGTCTCTGTAATGTTTGCATTGTCAATTGTTCTACATTAAAATCTGACATGCAATTTGCAAATATACAATCCAACAATTAACTTACTTAATGTTAATGCTTCAATTTGTCATAGATCTGCATCTGCATTGCCAAATTCAGGATTTGTTGTCTAAAGTAAGTTGCGGCTGTTGTTCCTGGATTAATTAAATTCAATATGTAAATGATGATAAACTTACATACTTACTTACATGCATTTCTATTCTTTTAAATAAATACAGTCTGAATTTAAAATTAATAAATGAAGTGAAAGTACAGAGTGAAAGTTGAGGTATGAATATGCCGCTGTTACAAAATGCAATGCAGCCGAGTTGACGTTGAGACTCAAAATCGTTTTTCTGTATTCACTTCAAAATTTGCCAGTGCAAGTTTAGCGGCATGTCTGGTCAGCGTTCAAGGTCATAAAAGGTCGAGGTCAGCTTTCAAGTTCAGCGAGAATTTTCCAGGTCAGCTTTAAGCGTTCAACTACTTAAACTGTACTAAAGTTGCAAACTGATTTATTAACAAAATAACCAAGTTGATGTAACTTTTTCGATTTTCATACAAATTTTGAATTCGAAATATAAATAGACTAAACAATGTTTAAAACCTTAAGCTAATTAAATTGAGCCGGTTCTTCATTATGTATGGTTCTAACATGGTTGAAAAACTGGATTTTTTGGTCAAATGAAATTCCACATGCCCAACAATGGAAAGGACCACCAGAATCTTCATCTTGCTCGTCTTGACTAGGAGTTAAGGCTGATGTTGATAATGGTTCAATTTTTATAATGCTATTAGGAGTACTTAAAGGATCACTTTCGACATGGTGTGATTGTGATACTTCATTTTCAGTACTAATTAAAGGATCTTTGTTATTGCATGTATGATAAGATTTTTGACACCTAAATGCAAACTTTTGATCACAACTTGAGCACTCAAGTTGAAGGTTCCCAGCATCAGGACGAAGGTTTAAGTTTAAATGTCTCTGGAGAGATACTTCCATTGTAAAAGTTCTTTGACAATGGGGACATGATAAGGCTGTATATGAATTAGAGTTAAAGTTCTTTGTCAGAGGTTTGGGTTTCGGGACCGGAACAGCTATTGATTTTTGAAGAACACGTTTTTGTATAATTTCGGCAAATGTTAAAGACTCAGCGTTACACATTGACTTTATAGGTTGGGTTTGTCCCATGTCCCTGTCGTAGTGGTCCACACAAGAACCACCACATTTTTTAATTTGCTCATGTTTCCGGAACAAGCATTTTGACTCAAATGCCTCGTCACACCTATCACATTTAAACTTTTGTCCCTCTTCTTCTGGAAGCATTCTCTTCAAATGAGTATTTAAATTGGACTTTTTTGGAAATGCATGTCCACAGTGATTACAAGGAAATTTGAACATTGACTTTATAGGTTGGGTTTGTCCAGTGTCCCTGTCGTAGAGGTCCACACAAGAACCACCACATTTTTCAATTTGGTCATGTATCTTGAACAAACATCTTGATTCAAATACCTTTTTACACCGATCACATTTAAACTTATGTCCCTCTTCTACTGGAAGCATTATCTTTAAATGACTATTTAAAGTGTTTTTTTTTGTAAATTCATACCCACAGTGAGTACATGGAAATTTAAAGCGATGTGTATTTTGATGTTCTCTAAAACTTCTAAGATTTGGAAATTTTTTTCCACAGAACTCAATTTCACAGTTATATATTTTATTATTATTGATACAAGATGAATCTTTCCAATGACGATACAGATTTTTTGTTGATGTAAATATTTTGGAGCATTTAAAACAAGGATATTCTCCTTGAACCCATTGTTTTTGACACCCATCACCATCAGAAATATGAGCTAAATAACTAACTTGACACTTAAACCTTAGTTTACACTGAGCACAAAATTGTTGTCGAGTATGCCAACGGGTTTGGCATGGGTATAAGAAGTCCTCTTGGCCACAATGTGTGCAGTTTAATTTTGTATGACAATTTTTACGTAATCGTAGTGTTGAAGCTAAATGGTTTTTTAAGATGGCAGAGGTCTGGAAGTTGACATGACAATATTCACAAGAGTATTTAGAAATGTTTATTTTTAGTTGTGATTCTATTTTGGGCCTTGGTCTTGGTATAGGTCTATGGAGTCGTCGGAAATGTTCCTTTTTAATAATGTAAAAAATTTTCAATCTATTTGGGTTTTTAGTACACTTGAATTTATGAGCTAGTAAACTTGAACGCAATCGAAAAACCTTGTCGCAGTAAACACAAGCACCAGCAATTGCAGTTGAAAGCTCAATTTCAGCATGGTCTTGGTCACTTAAATTTTCAATTTTGACCTTACTCTCTGTGTCATAATCAATAGTCTTATCTTCACTCAGCATGGGCTGTAGAATTGGACTTATGAATGAGACAGTATCATCGCTAGAAGGACAAAAACTTTCAGTTTTGACTTCCAAATTAACACTAGATTCATGATCATTGTTATCCATTGTCAAAAGGACTACACTGTTTGCGTTGATGTTGTTGTATAGTTATTTTTCATCTCTGTGTGGCTCTGTAATTGTTGGATTATTGCATATTTAGATCAGACATTTTTTCATAATCCAACGCAAGCAAGCCAACAATTAACTTACGTAAAATGCTTCAATTAGTTCAATTTGTCATCTGTCATGCATGGCCAAAAATGCAGGGATACAAATTATGATTCTAATTATGATGATTATTGCAAAAAAACTAATAAATGAATTGATGTGATTAATACATTTTTTTGCAAATACAGAATCAGATTCTGAACCTGAATTCTGAAATTTATATGAATGAAGTGAAAGTTGAGTTATGAATATGCCGCTGTCGCTGTTCCTTAATGCAATTATTCAACCGTGTTCAGTTGAGACTCGAAGTTATTCTGTATTAATTTGACAATTGACAGTTTGCAAGGTTTAGCGTCAAGTCAGCTTTAAGCGTTCAAATGCAGCGTTATTCAGAAAATAGAACAAATTAAAGCTGTATTAGGAACTGATTTATTTATTTTATTACCACAACAAAAAGATTCGTATAACAAAACTTAAATTAAACATTTTCAATTTCATACAAATTTTGAAAATTGAATAGATAGACTAGGTATGTTATGTTCCAATTCAACTAGTTTAATTTAATGAAAAAATTGTGAAAATCTTATTTTATTCTGGTTCTTCATTATGAATTGTTCTAACATGGTTAAAGAATTGGATTTTCCGATCAAATGAAATCCCACATGCCCAACAATGGAAAGGTCCACCAGAATCTTCATCTTGCTCATCTTGACTAGGAGTTAAGGCTGATGTTGATGGCTCAATTTTTATAATGCTATCAGTATCAGTAGTACTCAAAGGATCACTTTCAATTTGTTGAGATACTTCACTTTGAGTGCTACTTAGAGGATCTTCGTTATTGCATCTATGAACAGATTTTTGACACCTAAATGCAAAGTTTTGACCACAATTTGAGCATTGAAATGCAAGCTTACTGGGACGAAGGTTTAAGTTCAAATGTCTCTGGAGTGATACTTCCATTGTAAAAGTTCTTTGACAATGGGGACATGATAAGCCTGTAGAAGAATCAGGGTTAACTTTCTTTGTAAGAGGTTTGGATATGGTGACTGGGGCTGGGACCGCTACTGATTTTGTAGTTGGAATCAAAAGAGGCTTCGGTTTTACCGGAACCGGGACAGCTATAAATTTTTGAAGAACAGGTTTTTGGATATTTTCGGCAAGTGTTAAAGACTCAGCGTTAGACTGTGAATTTATAGGATGGGTTTGTGCAGGGTCACTGTCGTAGTGGTCAACACAAGAACCACCACATTTTTTCATTTGCTCATGTTTCCGGAACACGCATTTTGACTCAAATACCGTTTTACACAGATCACATTTAAACTTCTGTCCAACTTGTTCTGGAAGCATTTTCTTTAAATGTCGATCTAAATTGGAATTTATTGAAAATTCATGTCCACAGTGATTACACGGAAATTTGAATAGATGTGTGTGTCGGTGATGTTTTTTCAAACTTTTAAGATTTGGAAATTTCCTTCCACACAACTCGATCTCACAAATATTAATAAAATTATTACTTTTAGTTTTAGAGTTAACGCAAGTTTCTAAGTGTTTATATAGTTTTGTTGGAATTGTAAATATTTTTAAGCATATGAAACAAGGATATTCCCCTTCGACCCATTGTTTTTGACACCCTGCAGAAATATGAGCCAAATAACTAACTTGACATTTAAACATTAGCTTACACTGAGCACAAATTTGTTTTCGAGTATGCCCTCGGGTTTGACAGGGGTATAAGTATTCTTGGCCACAATGTTTGCAGTCCAATTTAGTACGAGTACGAGTACCACTCCTTTTACGTAATGTAAGTCCTAGATGTCTTTTCAATGCGAAGGATCCATTAAAATTTGCTTGGCAATATTCACAAGGGATTTTGGCTTTTGATTTTGGCCCTGGTCTTCCTGGCCTTGGCCTATGAAATTGTCGGAGATGTCGTCTTGTTCGATTAAGATTTTTAAATCGTTTATCACATTGAGGGCATAGTAGAGCTGGATTTTTATCGCACGAATCAATGTGTATTTTGAATAAGCATTTATAAGAGAATTCCTGGTTACAATGGGGGCAAAAATAGGAAGGATTTTCTTCATTTTCATTTAGACGAACATGACGATTTAATTGAGACTCTCCTATGAATTTAGCCTTACAATGAGGGCAGGAATAAGTGGAACTCTTTAGATAATGATACTTTCGAACATGATTCCTGAGTTGAGTCCAGTTTTTAAATAGTTTAGGACAAAGGGTACATTGGGCATTTTTATGAGCTACAGTCCGATGTACGTTAAGTGTATTTCTAGTATTGAATAAGGCTGTACAAGGGGCTTGGTCACATTGGAAGTATTGACGTGGTTTTGTTTTGATATGAGAAGATCCACGGCCACGGTTTTTCGAAGAACTTTGGTTTTTAGTACATTTGAACTTATGAGCTAGTAAACTTGAACGAAACCGAAAAACTTTTCCACAATTAACACAAGACCCAGCAACTGCAACAGGAATGGAACTGGAAGGTTTGAGTTCTCGTTCAGGTTGGACAATGGAGTCAAGGTCAATTTCATTTAAATTTTCAATTTTAGTCAATAGGGATTCTGGGATTGGGTTTGAGACTAGCCCTAGCCCTGGCCTATGCCGTTTTTGGATGTGAAGTTTTACGGTAGTAGGATTCTTAAATTTTTTGCCACAATGGAGACAGAGTAAAGCTGGGTTTTTATCACACGAATCAATGTGTAATTTGCATAAACATTTATAAGAGAATTTCTGATTACAATAGGTGCAATAATAGGAAGTGCCTTTGTTGTTGTTTCGTTGAAGATGTTGATTTAATTGAGTCTCTCCTATGAATTTAGCCTTACAATGAGGGCAGGAATAAGAGGAATTCTTTAGATAATGATAATTTCGGACATGTTTCTTGAGTTGAATCCAATTTTTAAATAGTTTAGGAGTATTGGACGATGGACAAAGGGTACATTGGTTTTGGTATAGGACAGGTTGACGTTGACGTTGAGCTTGGATTTGGGCTGGGGTTCCAATTTTAATTTTACGAAGTTTTGTATTATTAATATTTGTATTTGGGTTTTTAGCACACTTGAATTTATGAGCTAGAAAAGTTGAACGAAATCGAAAAACCTTTCCACAGTTTACACAAGTACCAGCAATTGCAGTTGAAGGCTCAAGTTCTCGGACAGGTTCAACAATCAAATCAAGGTCAATGTCAGTTAAATTTTCAACTTTGACCTTACTATCTATGTCTTTGTCACCCTCATCACATTCATAATCAAATGTGTTATCTTCACTGTCACTCGGCGTGGGCTGTATAATTGGACCTAAAAACGGCACAGTACCATCACTAGAAGAGCAAAAAGTTCCAGTTTTGATCACACAATTCAAATTCGAGCACTGAAGTTCAAGGGTACCAGGACGACAATGGAGACATGATAAACTGGAAGCATCGGAGTTAACTTTCGTTGTCTCAGGTTGGAGTATTATGATAGGGTTTGGGGCCAGGACCGTTTTGGTGTTATCTTCACTCGGCGTAGGCATAGAAGTGGCCGTGGGACTTAACAACGGGGCTGTCACAGTGACAGTATTATCATCAAGACTAGAAGAACAAACTGTTTTAGTATCTTTGACCTTTGGCTTTACCATTAAAATTTGGTCAATAATTGAGTTTAAAGTTGACAGAGTACCATTAGGTATTAATAGAATATTATTAGGCCTAGGAGGACAAAGGGTAAATTGGTATTGGACAGGTTGAGCTTGGATTTGCGGTGGCGGTGGGCTTCCAATTTCAGGTAAGATTTTTTTGAAACGGTTTTTTAAATAACTTTGGTTTTTAGTACACTTGATTTTATGAGCTAGTAAACTTGAGCGCGATCGAAAAACCTTCTCGCAGTAAACACAAGCACGAGCAACTGCAGTTGAAGGCTCAAGTACAGCATGGTCTTGTTCACTTAAGTCTTCAATTTTGGGATAAAAGGACTGTTTACGTTGTCGTTTTTGCATTGTTAATTTTCATCTGTGTGTGTCTCTGTAAATGTTGGATTGTTGCATATTTAAATCAGATATTTTTTATAATGCAACGCAATATGAACAATTACCTTACGTAAAATCAAAATGCTTCAATTTATCATGCATGCTGCATGGCCAAATGAATGCAGTGGTAGCTTAAGTTGTTGTGTTGTTGTTGTTTCTAGATGAAAATTATGATGATTATTCTAAAAACTAATGAATGAACTGATGTGATTAACTTACGTAAGGAATACTTCAATTTGTCAGGCTCAGGCATGCATGGCCAAATGCAGGAACACTCTAAATTGTGCTTCCTAGATTAAATTGAATATGCAAATTGTGAATTATAATTAGGATATGACTATTGCAAAAACTAGAAAATAAATTGATGTGACTTACCAACATTTTTTCTTTGCAAATACAGAATCAGATTGTGAAATATATGAAGTGAAATAGTGCAGTTACAGTGTGAAATTTGAGTTATGAATATGCCGCTGTTCCGTAATGCAATTATACAGCCGTGTTTGTTGAGACTCGAAGTTATTCTGGATTCATTTGACAATTGACAGTTTCCCATGCCAGGTTAGCGTCAGGTGCAGGTCATGTTAGCTTTAAGCGTTCAAAATCAGCGTTATTCAGAAAACAGAACAAAGTAAAAGTAAAGCTGTATTAGGGTAAAACTCAAGTTACGACTTACGAACTGATTTAGTGATTTGTTTATTACCAAAACATAAAGATTCGTATAACAAAACTTATGTTAAACATTTTCATATAAATTTCGAAATTTAAATAGAATAGAGATAGACTAGGTCTGTATGTTTTAACTAGTTTAATTTAATGTAACATTTGTAAAGAAAAATTATTTTATTCTGGTTCTTCATTATGGATAGTTCTAACATGGTTAAAGAATTGCGTTTTCCAATCAAATGAAATTCCACAGGCCCAACAATGGAAAGGACCACCAGAATCTTCATCTTGCTCATCTTGACTATGACTAGGATTTAACGCTGATGTTGATAATGGTTCAATTTTTATAATGCTATCAGGAGTACCAGTACTTAAAGGATCACTTCCAATTTGTTGAGATACTTCACTTTGAGTGCCACTCAAAGGATCCCCGATATTGCAAGTAATATGAAGAGATTTTTGACATTTAAATGCAAAGTTTTGGTCACAAATTAAGCACTGAAGTTCAAGGGTATCAGAACGAATGTTTGAGTTCAAATGTCTCTGGAGAGAAGATTTCTTTGTAAAAGTTTGTTGACAATGGGGACATGATATGGCTGTAGAAGAATCAGACTTAATTCCATTTGTCAGAGTTTTGGGTATGGGAACTGTCAACTGGGTTTGCCCAACAGTGTCACTCTCACTGTTGTAGTGGTCCACACAAGAACCACGACACTTTTCAACTTGTTCATGTTTCCGGAGCAAACATCTTGACTCAAATACCTCGTTACACCTATCACATTTAAACTTTTGTCCCTGTTGTACTGGAATCATTTTCTTTAAATGATTATTTAAATTGTTTTTTTTATTAAATTCATGCCCACAGTAGGTACAAGGAAATTTGAAGCGATGTGTGTTTTGATGTTCTTTAAAACTTCTAAGATTTGGAAATTTTTTTCCACACAACTCGATTTCACAGATATAAATTTTATTATTATTAATACAAGATGAATCTGTCCAATGTCGAGATAAATTTCTTGTTGATGTAAATATTTTTAAACATTTGAAACAGGGATATTCCCCTTGGACCCATTTATTTTGACACCCAGCAGAAATATGAACTAAATAACTAACTTGACACTTGAACCTTAGTTTACACTGAGCACAAAATTGTTGTCGAGTATGCCAACGGATTTGACATGGGTATAAGTCCTCTTGGCCACATTGTTTGCAGTCTAATTTAGTATGACAATTTTCACGTAATATTGAATCTAAATGTTTTCTTAAGGTGGCAGAGGACTGGAAGTTGACATGACAATATTCACAAGAGTATTTAGAAATATTCTGTTTTAATTGTGATTCTATTTCGGGCTTTGGTCTTGTTCCAGGTCCATGCATTCGTCGGATACGTTCCTTTTTAATATAAGAAGTTATCAATCTATTTGGTTTTTTGGTACACTTGAATTTATGAGCTAGTAAACTTGAACGCAATCGAAAAACCTTTTCGCAATTAACACAAGTACCAGCAATTCCAATAGGAATGGAAGGGTTAAGTTCTTGTTCAGGTTGGACAATTGAGTCAAGGTCAACTTCACTTAAATTTTCAATTTTGACCTTGCTTTCGATTT
>JAQGCY010000671.1:0-15155 GCA_034700645.1 Xenylla mediterranea | reverse complement strand
AGACTGTCGGAAATGAGATTTTTTTTTGTAAAAATCGGATTTTTTTTACCCGGTTTAAATGGTAGCCTTATGAAAAACAAAAGAGAAAAGGGGTAATGAGTCAGACTATTATTGACGCCCTTTCTATTTATCTTATCGAAATTTTGATAGGCAAGTGCTGAATGTTTTGGGACTAATGACTTAATTTTAACTCAATTTCCCTTTACAGTAAGGGTAAATAAAAAATATCTTTTGATGAAACAATTGAGCTCATTATTCTTTTCTGAACTTGTCACAAGTTGCATGTAACTAACTCTATTTATGTACATTATACTTTCAGAAAAAAGATTTTCTCTCAACATCAGGAACAAAGAGGAGTGAGAAAATTAATGCCGTAGTTCATTACATTGTTAGATCTAAGGGTACACATGGATTTTGGGCATTTTGCTATGTTGCATGTGAATTTGGAAATCTCATTGTTGCACTCGGAACTTTATATGTCACAGACGTCTTCCTGGGTTATGAATTTAGTACTTATGGTCCGAGGGTTTTACAGTTTTTAGAAGATGATCCTGAGTCACGAATTGACCCAATGGCTAAAGTTTTTCCAAGAATTACAAAATGCCTTTTTCATATGTATGGTCCATCTGGAAGTATTCAAAGATTTGATGCCCTTTGTGTCCTGCCTTTAAATATTCTCAATGAAAAAATCTTTACTTTTCTTTGGTTTTGGTAAGTTGTTCAGTATCTGCTTCTGCTAACATGATGTAATTGCTAATTACTAATTACATAACGGCGTGCGAGGATGACTTATTATACTACAAGGATGCTGTGCGAATAATTAATTGGTAATAATTTTCTCCTCAAACAGGTTCGTCATTCTGACTCTAATCACAATTCTTTCCCTACTTCATCGAATAGCAACAATTATTTCAGTTAAATTCCGCCTTCATGGATTGATTGGAGCATTTACTTTACCAAAGGACGTAAAATCCATAAATGTTGTAAAGAGATTACGTCTGAGTGATTGGTTTTTATTACGGTTTCTACGTATCAATTTAGATGAAGATACATTTAATAAGCTCATTATAGAGATATATGAAGAATTAAACTTGTAATTGTAAATATAATATAGTAAAAATTTATCTGATTATGAAATCTAAGCCTCCAGTTTTTTTTATGACCAGCAAGAAATATCTGCTAACTTGCACAAATTACTATCTAATGCATATACGTATAAGCAAGTTTTAATGTTTTATTTTATTTTACGTAACAAAATTATGCTGTAGAATTAGAATTACTTTAACACTTGGTAATAGAAATATAAATCTAGTGTATCGTCCTATTGTGTTTGTGTACATACATACATATTAAATATTAAAAACTCATGCTTTGGGCATCTTCAAATGAGCATGTTAAAATACAATAAAAATCATGAAGAAGGCGCACAATGTGTATCTTATGTAATTTATAATTGTTTTGTACTTATGATATGAAGGTGGAAATTTCAGTGTTCCATTACATACAATACAACTTTGAATTTGTTCGAGTAGTTTTTAAATTCAGACATACAAATTATCATTATGCATGGAGAAGAATCTGGTGGTATCGTTAAAGTATTTGCTGGGGACTGGTACTTGCTGTCTGGCCTTGAGAAATTCTGTATGACATTGATCTGTGAATAAAGAATAATATGCTTAAAGTTTTACTACAGAATTACAATTACCATTACCAAACAGAAACACTGACCATTTTTGCTTGCTTTTGTTGGATTAAAGCTTTTTAGTTAAAGAAGATGAGTCTTTGAGTTATTTGTACATGTGTGATGATTTTATTGTCCGGATCTGTTAATTATTTCCAAGGCTCATTTACTCATGTATGTATTTTTACATTGTATTTCAATGACTTGCCGGCTTTATTTAATACTCGAAAATCGTATGCAAGATTTACTTTATTTATTAGCCTATTGCTATTGCATATTTTATTTAAGCGGATAAGCATCATTTAGTGTTAGTCCACATGCATATAAATAAATACGATAATACGAATGTTGTCTTGTTTGATAATACAAAATACTGGGCGTTTTGTTAGTGTGAATTTATTTAAATAACTTTTCTCACACAAAGTCACAATTTGTCATTGTAATAAGTTTCATTATATTTTTTATACGTATTTAGGCGTATATTCTGAACCATTCCAATCCTAACAAAAATATACAAATCCATTTAAAGAATTGTAGTATCATTCATAATTCATATATTTCAATAAATAAACTAAGTAAATGCACTTAAATTAAGTAATGTAGAATAATATTATTCAAGCAACTTTTTAACTTCTTGTTCTGAACTAGCATCGGATTTTAAAGAAGTTGGAGTTGAATATCTAAAATTTTGGAAATTCATTGTTGTATTTGGATTCATAAATTCTCGTATACTGAGAACTAACTCTCCAAATCTGATACGATTTAAATTATTTGATATCATTTTTAATAAAAACCAATCAGAATATTCAATTCTTTCAAGGATAAGGTTTAAGTCTTCAATATCATCGCTTAAAACCTTATGTTGTAGAAGGCGATTTCTAAATCCTGGCAAAGCCAAAATAAGGATCCTCCAGATGACTGCAAACCCTCCAAAAATTGCCATAATAATGAACCAAAACCTGAAAAACAACTCTGTATTAAATTTTAAAATTATATCATACTGAATTTTTTTATGGATAATAAAAGTGTAATATTGCATCGTGTGTGTCTTTCTTGAGCCTTGTTATGTTTTAGTGCGAGTGAAATCTTATTCTACAGTCAAAATGACCTCGGTCTTAGAGTAGATTAATCAAAATGACCTTTGGTTTACTTAAATAAATATTCTAAGTCCAGATTCTATGAAAAATAAAACAGGCTTAAGACAAGACTTCTGATTTTCCCCACACCCAAATTATCTTCTCTTGATAAAATATCAAGACTCAAGTAATATTTATGACAGGTGATCTCATCTCAAGATTAAAAATGCGATAGAAATGAATTATATGCATAGTAATTGAAATACAATTACTGCTAATTCAGAAGTACTCATAAAATTATATATTATCTTACCATAAGAAAGTGTAAATCTTTTCATTTACGATGTTGAGAGCAAGGACACACATCACGTCATAATTAATAAGATTTCCACTAGGACCATATTTATGGAAGTTACATTTGGTTACTTTAGGAAAGACACGGTTCATAGGGTCCATTCTATTTTCTATAAAAAAACATGTTAAATGATTTTAACTATGCATAAGTTAAGTGAGACCATGACTTTTTTATATACCTGGGTCTTGAGAAAGAAAATCCACAACTTCTGCTCCATATTTTGAAAATTCATTTCCAAGAAATGAATCTGTTAAATAAATATTTAGGACAACTATAGCAAAATTCATAATTTCTGCCAATATATAGCTGTAGGCATAAACTCGATTAAAGGTTAAATGTGCCACAAAGAACTCAGCGGCTCTGGATAGCGTAGCCTTCTTTTTAGCTAATTTCTCAGCTCCTTTTTCTGTTGTTTCATCAATGAGTGCTCTTTGCTAGAATTAAAGTAAAAATCTTGTTTATAGAAAGAAATCAGACATGCATATTAATTGCTAACTCAATATACTTAATGCAAATGCTACTTAAAACGTATCTGAAAAGTTGTAATTCTATGGCTTTTTCAAACAAAGGCGATTAAAATGATTAATAACCTTCTCATTTGTTTCCAGCTTAAAAAGAAAAAGTTGTTTGAAGGTTTCTTATTTTTTTCCAGAATTTTATGACTACGTTGCCCTGCCTTGACGTAATTTGAGATGACTTTTTGCTTTTATGAGAAACCTTTGATTGGACCTTTTCGTTAAAATGGTTTACGTAAACTTAACCTGAAAAAAATCATTTCGATGTATATGACTACTAGTAAATCCTCACAAAAGTCCTTTATCTTACTGAATATAGTCATGATTAAACTCATTATACTCAAATTTCAACAATGGTACACTTTGAGTTATTTGGAATTTATGCAAAATTGTATTTAGAGAAAATTATAAATGAGAAACAAGTGTTTGATATTGCAAAACCTACCCATTTCTAAAACAAATTGCTATTATCATAAATGTAATATACTAAAATTGTCAAACTTAACGACGACAATGGCCTTTTATGGAAATTTTGAAGATAATATATTACCATATTTAACAAAAAGGTGGGTTAGCCATGTCCGGAAACACGTGGTGACTACTTCATACTTATGCCTTAACATTTATATCTCTTTCCTACGCATCAATTTAAAAATGAGGATCATCATTGATTTTGTCCATTAGCTCAACAATTGAAATGATAACTGAATTACTTATGAAAGCATTCTTTTTCTTGTTAATTTTCCTATACATTTCTTATCCTCTAACTCAAAAACATTTATGACTATGTACAGATAGAATATTCCTAGAAACATTAGTGTAAATGAAATTGAAATATTTGAATAATATGAGAGATCTAATTGATAAATACCAGAGCAAGAGATTAAAGAAAAATAACTTCAATTTAAAGAAATAAACATATCGTTTACATATTTCATAAGAATCGAGAGGGTGTAGCGATTTCAATATCTGGAATTTATCATTTAACAAATCCACTTGAAATTTCTTCTCTTTCTTACTTTCATTTTGATATCATCAACAAGTTTCATATCACAGTATCCCTTGAGTAAACCTCCTTCAATTGACTTCCAAAAGTAATGTGGGACAAGAAAAAATAAAGCTTGAAAGAAAAGTACAAATGGAACCCATTGGTAATAGGCATGATATTTCTCTTCTTGACCTTCTTCGTCAGGCCCCACACCAGGATGGACAACGTCAACTCCGACTGTTTTATTAAAATACCTTAAAAGTTTTAATAAATGTTACTTAATGCTCAATAAATTTGCATCAATAAAATAAATGTGACAATTACAGGTGAGGCAATGTATATGTGCTCATGATAAAACAATACTGATTTAGAGCTTCTGGTCTTACATCTTCCTTTGGCGGTGTTATGCATCTTATATGTTCACCTAAAAGGAAATGAGTAAATAAGGATTCAATTCATCGAAAGAAAAAACGAGATTTACTTTTGCTCTCAAATAATCAATTAAATACAGACTTCATTTCATGTAAGAAATAAATAAATTTCACGTGTTTGAATATTCAAAATGATAATTGTTATTGCTTGGAAGTTCGGGAATGTAGCATAATAGCATAAACAAGTAAAAACTGACTGGGACATAAATAATTTCATTCAGATCTTCCGATATACAGATTGTCTTAATGTCTATCACGCACGCGATCATTGTTGAAAAATAAGAATAAGAAGCTGCGACGAATTCATTTAACGTTAATAATCTATATTACTACTGAACTAATTAAAAACTTTAAAATTATTTTAGCTTTCCATATTCCACATTAATAAGTTAAAAATAGCTCAGTCATTAGCCGAACTTCCTTCCAAACTAATTAACTTGCTCACCATTAAAAGTAGGTCTTACCAATAAGTTGCTGCAATGTTACAAGCCCACAGCAAACAATAAGTATTGATGAGGTTAGGCTTGAAAATAAACGAAAAATTCGATTTTCAATATGGACTTTATCACGATTAAATTTAAGCTTTTTCTTAGCTTCGGAAATAAATTCCGCCGAGAGTAATTGTGACATTTTGGTGAATGTAATATATAATTCTTTATTTTTTTTTAACTAGAAATTATTATTGTTTGTAAATCAATGTCTACAGTACCATAGCTATTTTAAAAGTGGTCATGACGCTCTTTCTATCATTCATTCCAAAAGTTTACCTATTTGATCCAGGTAAACGTAAAGCAAAGTGATAAGATAAGAAATGGAGTCAAATTTGGTAATACAATTAGAAGGCTATAATTTCATTTTGTAAGTTTTTTTCGAGTTGATATTTAGGAAATAAGTCATAAATTATGCATATTTACTATATCTCATGTGTTGCCAATGATTCATAGACTGACGTTCTTAAGATTCCTGAATGAAACTTTGACCCTATATTAATAGAACTTTAAGTGAGCTGGATTTTTGTCCCTTAAGTTTTGAGTATGATATTTAAAGAAGTTCATATTCAAATCAAAACTTTTCATAAACTTACTTTAGTTCAGTACTCCTTGTATAGAATATAAGGTTTAAAGTGACAGATTATTTATTTTAATCATACAATTTCCGGATCGAAAGCAGTTTTTGTTTTCAAAAAGCTAAATGTTGTCAATCTTTTCTTTTATCAGAACAAAGTACAAAAAGTCTGATGCAATCCAAAGTTCAAGAAAACAATGTAACCCTTTTTCTATTTTCTTTCTTCTTATCATTTTTGAAATGTTTAACTTTGTATTTAATACTTTGTTTTTAAAGCATATTTATTCTCCTTTTACAGAAATAGGAAGAAGTGATAACTATGAAAAAAATGAATCCATCAATATTCCAAACATTATGACTCATTTTTTTAAAGAAACACATGGAGTCAGAGATTGTGTCAAAGCTTGATGACGCTAACTCTTCAACTTTAGTATGAACTAGCTGTAAAAATTTAAATAAATCATTAAAATTGATTCATCCGAATAAAATTATAGATTAGCTTGATATGATATCAAAGTCATTTCCGGTATGAATTACAGATACTTTAAGTTATGGTTGCACGGTACGTAATGTTTTGTGATTAAGAAATGGCTGTATTATTTGTAGCGGACTACGGTTTAAGTTGCCTATTATAAAATAAGCTACAGAATAAATATAGAAATAGATTCAGCAAGTTAAATAAGTATGGTAATGCAGGATAAGATTAGACGATTGAATTTTTCTCACGTCGTTTATTATCAAGTATTTTTCCAGACGCTGAAATATGATTTGTATCAATTAACACTTTTATTATTTCGATTATAAATTTATTTAACAGACAACGCTGCATGACTTAATTTGATAGTGAGGTTGTTTTGTTAAGTTTAATAATTTTCAGTTTGGCGTGTTCCCTCATAATTCCGAATAAAACAAGCCCCAGTACATTTAATAATAATAATGATATTAGTTTATAGAAGCAATTATTTTTCCTTGATCTTAAGCAGAGACATAGAGCATCATAAGTTCAATTTTTCACACTTGACATGAAATGAATACCGACCATTGTATGCAGATTCTACTAAAGTTTTTTACAATTGAAATTTTAAATTGGTATGGTCTTATGATTCATATATCGACTTATTGTTATTATTACCTGATCAAAACCACAACTGATCAGTGATCACGCATTATTACAAAAGTTGTTATTGTTTTTCTGCATCATGTCTAACCGATTTAAGATTATTAAGTTTCTTGTCGGTAAAAGTTGCCTGATCCCATCGGATTTACTTATTATTACAGGGGGATGAGAAATTGAAAAAACTAAGGAAGTGTGTAAAGTCAAAGTAGTTCTTTAAAACTTATAAGACTTTAAGTTTGACACATCATAAAAAATTATTAATCCATTTTTACGTTATTCTCAAAAAGTAAATAGTATAGTAGGTGTACTCGTTTTGCGCTTACAGTCAACAGTACACACATTATTTTCCATATTTCAGAGTTTGGTTTTGGTTTTAGTTATCAGAAACTTATGATTAGAATTTTTCTTAATAACCATATAGATACAAGAATTTACAGATAGAAAAAGTTCATCGTCCTGTAGCAAACAACAAATAATAGGATATTGTATTACTGCGTGCACTTCACTCCAGAAGCTAACGACCCAAAAACTTGATGAGCTTCTTCCTCTACATAGTTTGTAGTTGTATGTTTGGAGATTATTTACTTCAATGAAAATTGAACTCTAATTACTAATTGTAATTTTATTCAAGATTTATCGTGAGAAATGACATGAATATGAAAAGAAGTTGAATATGTCATCTATAATTATAACACTTAACAAAATTATGAAAGTTGCATCATTGATTCATTGGGATTTTAATGATTGGGATGCTTGTAATTTGATATCAAAATCTAATTTGCTGATTAAGATTATCATTTGCTCCAAGATAATTTGCTGTTAACGTATGAATTAACTAATGGCGCATTTAGCAAGATCTGTAAAAAGAGTAAAAAATAAACCAACCGCAAATTAATTTTACATACTTTGTTAAATGCGAAGCATTATTTTCCTTCAGTCTGCACAAAATGATATTTATGGGTAGTTTGATTCATGCTAAGCAAAAATGAGCTTAATGGTGATAAAATTAGTCGCTTAAGTGAGTTATGAAAAGGAGTGTGGATTTTATTTTACAAATGCAGAACTCAGAGTTTGTGAGTTGTGAGGTAGAATTAGGTTACTACGTAATAGTTATTCAGCTTCATTTTTATTATGACAGATTAATCGTACAAAGGAATTTGAATCTGAAGATAGAATTTATTGTAGCTTGTCCATGTACTTTGCACTTGGTCTAAGCATCAAAATTAGAGCAGACTTAAAAGTTAAACTCGATGAAACTTCTATTGTTTCATTTTAAATTAAAATGACAAACTGAGGGCCAAATTATTGTTTCATTTTATCTTGTGCAAATAAAATCTTATCCTTTTAAAACTTGATAAATTTAATATACCTGATTCGTTTGCCAAGTTTTATCTTCCTCGTGCTAAATTGTCATAATTTTAAGGATTTCTGTTGAAATTCTACGACTCTAGATAAATGAAAAATGCAACAAATTTAATATTTGCGTAATTACTTGTGTAAACAGTTCAATGAAATTTTCAAGGTTTTACTTTCAGCAACAAAATAATTAATCAGAAAATTTTCCATTCCAGAAGTAAATGACCAGACTCATTAATTTGCATCGAATTCTTCGAATTTATTTACGACTGGAGTAGACATTAATATTGACCAGACAAATATTGAACTAATTTAAAACGGCACATTCAATACATTGAGAAATATTTGATAATGAGATAAACTGAAAGACGCCAAAATATTAATTTGATGCCATTGACATTGACCATTAAGAAAATTATGAATTAAGAAGGTTTTCAAACCAAGCTCAGGGGAAAAGAATGATTCGGAATCAATTGACTATTTCATCATACCGTTTTTACGCTGTTTCCTGTTTGATAAGAGATATGGATTTGTTGTGAAATTTCGTTAAAATGATGGATGATTCATAAGGTATTTCCAGAATTAAAGTTAATTTCTTTTTATCTATTTATAAATTCAGCGTAAATTCGTTTATGAAGCAAGAGTTTTTATCAGAATTACAGCGATCTGATCTCGGCGCCTATCAATTCAGGATGCTAAGTGATGGAATGTGATAAAAGGATTTAATCCCAGTTGTGAAGAATTTTATTGCATCATATTTGTAATAGCTGGTCCAATTTGTGCCAAGGCAAGTGTGTATTATCCGTCCAGCATGGAGGCTTCGGATCACATTTTGCAGTTTAAATAGATACTTGAGTCTAGTTTAATCTGGAATACTTCACATGCTGGTCTCTTGGCTTGAAACAATGTTCACAATGTGCAATATTGCAATTTTATGAAGATTTACAACGAACAATCACAATGGGAGTAAAATGCATAATGCCCACTTCAAATTTTAATCAGTGGTGACCTAATAAACATTCCAAGCCAAAGCGAATAGACGGCATGACTCCTCACTTAAATACTCAAACAATAACGCAACGCTTGCATTTCAAATTCAATTTCTTTTATAAGACCTTTGGTTTTATTTATTTTTTTATACACGAGCTTGATTTACATTTTTTTTTTCAATACATTAATTTCATTTCCTTAGATGAACGACAACATTATTATAATTATAATAACAACAAATATTAATTTGTAACAAAGTTATTGCATATGTATGTATGTATGTATAAACTATAAGTTATAAAATTAACTAGACTCTGGATTAAAATATTTATATGCTCTATGGTACATCATCTTCTTTCATATGTATTTCAATACATAAAAGCTGCAGTCATTTTATGAGATATCAATCCTACATAAATAAAATGAAAAGAAAACCCATACTAATCTAAAATTTAAGGCACTTAGGTTCTATTACAGTTGTTTGGAAAACAAAAGAAAAATTGGTTGAAAACTTTGGGTTATAAATTCGTAAAGTTTTATAAAAAATACAGTAGCTATAGATGAATCATGAATGCATTTGAAACGCTATAATAATGATTACTTCTCATTCAAATTATTCATATATTAATGGTTAAAAAATAAAATATGAATAAAACGAACAAGTGTAAGTAGATATGACGAATTCTCCAGTTTTGTTTTTCAGTTTTATTGGTAGGATTGGTCCCGTTAACAGCATGGAATTTAGGAATGCTTATCTCTAGTCTATGTACTACTAAAGTAAGTAAAGAATGATTATGTTTTATCATTAAGTCTTGTCGGATTGGTTTGGTTTAATTTAGTTTTTGTTTTGTTGGAAGTACATTGATTGTTGCCTTTTATAAAAAATAAAAGGTTATCTTAACGCCTAACCTAAAACTTAACTATATGCATAATGAACAAAATAATTTCCATTTTGGTCTCTCTTTGAAGTTCCATATTGGAATTCGGCTAAAAGGCATTTTCCCTATCTTAACTTACTTGCATTATATTTTTTTAATATATATCACTAGTAATTAAATATTTATGTATGATTAGCTATACTCTAATATGAAATGAGCATTTAGTTCAAATCAAATCTCCGTTGATTTTTTATGAAAGGTGTATCAACAATTACATACTTCTAGTTAAGCAGTCCTAGTACATAAACCAATTCCTGGTTACTCCAACATTCACTTAATTTCAATCCAATGTACCAAAGCGGTCTACAACTTTCTCTATTTCTATTGTCTATATTATTATTTAACTTAACTCATAAAAATTCGTTAGCGTCATTAAATGCAACTTGTTCTGGGAACAACATAATAACATGTACATGTTTCAGTGTATGTATTGTATACATTATTTATAGATAGAATATGGATTCTTAGGATCATATCATCAAGACAGAACATAAAGAAAATGATAGGATAGAACAGAATAAACTTAAGTAGTTGTGAATAAGAGAAACAAAGACTTTACGGATTGATATGAAATTTCTGGTTTGAGAGATATTTGGAAATAGAAAAATTTGGTATACAATTTTCAAAAAAACTTTAGACTAAAAAAACTCCCTTTTTTATACAGGATCTCTTCCTTCCAATCTCCGAGCCAAATCACCAATCAATTCACGATATATAAGTGGATCCATATTTTTTCCTAATTGATAAAGTACAAACCAGTCCCCAATTTGACACTTTTGAGAAATTGTATCAATTTGTTGTGGATCAGAGAGACGAGCCTTTGAACGGAGGAGGTACATGCGGATTTGCCCACCAAAAATAGTTGCCAAACGGTAGATTAAAGATACTCCAGACACTACTGACACAATAATGAACCAAAACCTAGAAAAAAGAATAAATTAGGTGTTATCGGAGGATGCAATAAACTAATATTATAGGTGCTTGCAGGAAATTGCAGAAATAAAATATACAAACAAGAACATTTAAATATTTCTAAGAAAATTCATCCCCTTAAATAAATATTTATAGATAAAATAGATCTTTGAAGTATTATTTGCTGATTCGAAAGTGAATGCAAAGTACATACGTTACTACACATCCTTGATGCTCATTTTAGTTTCACAGTTAATTGAATGAATGAAGTAAGCCTGGAATGGTTACAAGTGAACTTGCGTTTTTAATTAATAAAATGTATCTACCACAACCAAAAATAGACGTTAGTTAAAATCGAATTATACGTTATACCAAATTATAAAAGCTACATTTATCTGTCACTGCACTCCACGCAGGACTAGCGTTAAAATAAATAACCTCAAGTTTTAAGTATCTACAGGAAACAATTTTGTTTATTAACTCCATTTCAGAATGGGAGGAAAAGACCAATAGTTTGATGTATGCATATGATATTTCTAGATTAATTATGACCTTTGATTTTCGCAGCCATTATGAAAGCGTGTATGGATTCAATTATTAAAGAATAAGAAAGATGTGACTTACCATAAGAATACGTAGATTTTCTCATTAACGATATTAAGTGGCAGAACACAAAGCCCATCATAGTTGATGATATTTCCTGAAGGACCATATTTGTTAAAGGTGCATTTGGTTACTTTAGGGAACACTTTGGCCATTGGGTCAACACGATCATAGGGATCCTTTTCTGTAAATGCTAATACTTCGCTCCCGTATGTTGTGAATTCATATCCCAAAAACATGTCCATGAAGAATATTTGACCAACAACATTGATAAAGTTCAGGACTTCACAGATAAAGAATCTGAATGCATAGAAATTATGGTTCTTGATATTTGAAATAAAGTAATCCAATATAAGTTTCTTCCGTCCACATTTATTTTCTTCATCAACAATTGGGCAGTTGAGGTCCATTACGAGCATCTTGATTCTTCCACCTTCCCATGTTTTCCATAGGTAACGGGGGATGTAAAAGAGCATAGCTTGGAAGAAGAGCACGAAGCAAACCCATTGGTAGTATTTATGGTATTTAACTTTTTCAGTTTTACTTGTAACTCCCGTAATACCCGGGTGTGGAACTACAGAGCCTAAACAGACAGAGAAAAAATAGAGTTAGGGTAAGAGTTTTAACATTTCAAAATAAATCAATGGTTTTCTTTTAGAGATTTGACTTACCAATTTCTTCTCCATAGTGAGTTGGGACGGTATATGTTGAATGAATCCAGCAATATGTGTCCATAATATCTCCTCCAATGGATTGATCTACTATACAGTCAATTGGATCACCAATATACTGTCTGGAGGTAACTAGTAGCGAAAATGCTACTAGAATTATAACTGTCGCCTTATAATGTAATCGGAACACATTATTGTCTATGCAGACACTGTCAAGTTTTAGCAGTGACTTGACTGAGCCAAAAACATCAAACATTTTGGCCGGAGTTTTCTTAGAACAATATTTCTAAAATTTTCAAAAACTGTATAAATAAATTATTCACTAGAATTTCAGAAACAACAACAAAAGAAAAGAAATCCTACGTACTACTTTTCTTTTCTTAAATTAATGACCACAGATTAATCAGACTTTTTAAGATTTCTTCATTATGAAAAAAGAATCACTGCAGGACGAAAATTACAGGATCTATTGCTAGGGCGTCCGTAGACTGTAAAGTGATGATGTGAACCTAGAAATTCAGAAAAAAGTTAGTATTAGTGATAGATAGTCGAATGTATTATGATTGTGGATGTGGAGTATTAATCCCACATAAGCAAAAGTACTTTTATATTCTATTGTATTGTACGGATGGATGGATGGCTTAAGAGGGGTTGGAAAAATCACGAGTTGAGATACAAATATACGCTTAAACCTTTATTTTGGGGTTGAAGCCTTCCCCATAAACCCTTGCAGCCTAAGTTCAGATACTTTAGGAAAACTACATCTTACACGATACCATAACCATAGTATAAGTTCATTTTCAATTACTTTTACTACGTTGCCAGATTTATCCTTTTATATCTAAGTTCCTAATGCATTTGGATGCTTAAACATTGGAAAAATACCCCCCTAATAAAAATTGGGGATTTCAATGGGACTCATTCAGCATTAAGAGACAAATATTCATATTTGAGTACTAGGTACACATCGTTCATCACAAAAACTTTACAACTCAAATCATACCGTATTTGTAGAACCAATTGCTTGGAAACTGAAGTAGGTTTAAGTTAACTTTAAATCCTAATATGAAAATGTATTGAGAACACTAACATTAAAATATGTGGTTAAAGAAACATTCATCCAATATACTCAGCTCAGAAACATATTTGACCTAAAATCTTCAGGCTTGCCCTGGTTGGTTTAACTGATCTGCAAAGTGAGTAAAATGATGAGTATTATTACAGAGCTTACACAATTTTGCATTAAATAAAATACATTAAATATTGACTTTAAAACAATTGAATTGGTTCAAAAAATACCAATTTTTTAATAAAATTTACAATCGTAGTATGTCTTGCATGCGTAAATTCTACAAATAAAACCAGAAAGCCGAAAAAATATATTTTTATGTTAAATGGTTTCAATGTAAAAAAAGCAAATCTAACAACGTAGGCACTTAATACCTTGTCCATAAACCACAAACATAAAATCTTACAGCCCCACCCAAGCCCTGAGGATTATTAAGCACATCTTTAGTGACCAAGGATACATATTAAATAAATTAATGCACGTGTAAACGTAATATCTACTCAAACTTGCATATGGTTCTTCTGGTCTGGTCCTAAAACTCCTAATACGTTCATAAGAAAGATACAAAGATGTCATGGATTTAACTTGAACAAAAATTCATTCTGCATACTTTCCAGACATGCATAGAAAATCTTACAACAAAAAACTAGGAATTTGACTTGACTGGAGATTATA
This sequence comes from Xenylla mediterranea, assembly GCA_034700645.1. Taxonomy (NCBI): domain Eukaryota; kingdom Metazoa; phylum Arthropoda; class Collembola; order Poduromorpha; family Hypogastruridae; genus Xenylla; species Xenylla mediterranea. Next base: position 713 of record JAQGCY010000671.1, on the reverse strand, counting down.
ATCTCATCTTCATCTTCTTTTATCCAAGGACTTAGGAATGAACATGCAGAAGAATGAAAATGAAATAACACATCCCAGGAATTTTAAGATCCCACATTCAATTCAACCCCTTTTAAATGTATACATACATAACTTAACTTGACCCTATTCAGAACACCAAAGAAAATTCTAAGATTAAAGGAACCAAAGTGGAATCAAAATCAACGCTAAAGTATGCTATGCCGATCAATTTTACCCTTACCGTTACCTTATCCATGAAAAGAGTTATTGTAATGTACTAATCTACGTTTAAAGTATAATCCAACAAACGTGGTAATAATTACAGATATTTCATTTTCATTACATGCATGCTAAGAATTTCAAGTCTACTAAAATTACTCATGAAAATAACTGGACATTTCAATTTCGGCTTTTTGTTTCTATATAAAAGCATAAAACTAGACCCTAAAAATTCTGGAACAATTTTCTTTATCCTGGAAGCAAAGCACTTTCATATTCATATTCAAATTCATCAACAGGAAATGCATCTTTTACATAGTATTTCCCTAACCGAGCTTTGGCTTTACGTCATCCATCCACAAAATATGCCATGAGTAAATAAATAAATAATTTAGCCAAATACAATTTAAAAGTGATTATGAGTATGAATATGAAATCTACTTTGAGTACCACCTTAAAAGCTAATAGATTTTCTCGGAACTCCTACAAGCTAA
>JAQGCY010000670.1:0-15156 GCA_034700645.1 Xenylla mediterranea | reverse complement strand
AGCTACCCTGAAACCTACCCCTAAATTTTTTTTGATCGAGTCAAAAAAGTAACTTTTCCTTATGGGATTTTACATGTCAATTTTTGGTGTGGCATAGGGGCAAAATAAAATAATATAGGGGTAAATAAAATAGGGGCAAAATAAAAATTGAATCAAGTTTAGTCACGAGCTATAACCAATATTTATTTTAAAAACTCTGAATTTACGTTAGGTCGGGCCCTTTAACATGTATGGATAGGTTTTTTGTACTAAGATTTTTAGACTTGCTTGTGGTTATCTATGCTGAATGAGTAGCTTAGCTTTATTATTATTATAGGGTCAATTAGAAGCTTTTACTATAAACTATAACCTTTTTTGGAATGTTCCTACTCAGAATTAATTTAACAACATTAGGCTCTAATGAATTTAAATTTTAAATACAACTCACTCACTTCAAAATAGTTCAAGTCAAGTACTCTCCACACGTGTTTCCAATGCCAATGGGACAATGTTTACATTTACACTGATCGTTTCCATGAAAATTATGATTACATTGTAGTTCTAGTACTTGTACTATATCGGTTATCTAAGTTAAAAGGTGAATGAGGAAATACTTTTCTTTTTAGGTCTTAATAGTTACGTCGCAAAAAGTTGAAAGAGGTAAATATAGGAACTAGTAGGATTTTAGAAGACTAGACGTATCTAGCTATTGGTATTGGTTATAGCTCGTGACTAAACTTGATTCTAGTTTTAGTATTTTTCGGATAATTCGGGCCCGGTCGTTTTTGCGTATTTTTTAGTTTACGTTATGTTGATATAGTGGATTCGCAATCGCAAAACTCGGAGAAAAGTCATTATTTTTTGTGGTGTGACGTCAAGGGGACTCCTCGTCATTGAAAAGAGTACTGAATGGAGTCCTTTATGGTCATAAGACTGGCAGCGTCGAGCGTACTCATTATGGAGATATGTGCTGAAATTGAAATTATTCCTGCCAACAGATATATGCATTTTTTTTTGCAAAAAGATTACAGATTATAAGAGTATGTATCTATAACATATCTAGAAATAGCATTAGCAGGAGCTATCTTTCACTCCTTTAAACGAATACTTTACAGAGGTATTTTATCGACCGGAAACAACCTTTCGTTTCACGAGTCTCGAGCCCAAGCTATCTATCTAAGCCTGCCTTCTTTTTTTATGACACTAGTTTAAACTAGAACAATTGAAGGACTTCAATTATTTTAACGGTTATAGGGCAGTTACAGATGCGGATTGAACCGTAGGAAATGGAAATTCATCCGAGACAAATGCGAAATATCATATCATTACAAAGTTAAGCCATTGCGTTACATAACTAAACTATTCTCCAAGAGGCTTTTACATTTACAAATACAATCTGCTCAGAACTTTTCTTCTTTCTCTTAATAGTTTTCTATTATTACTGACTTGTGTTATGTCATAGTCATCTCATCCTCAACTTTCATTCAACTATACGTTTACTTTGGATGTATGTAAAGTAAATTGATCTTGAGAGGATTATGAGTGAGTGCGTATTTTTCTTTTTCGTTTTCAATCGTGTCAAAGCCAAGCCAAGATGCCAAAAACATTTTAAATATTTGATTGATTAATGTACGAGTAAAGTAAAACTACTGTACTATACTTTTCCATGACGTTTAGGGGAAATACTAAATTAAGCATCTTAAATGGTGTAACTCTTAATAAATAGGAATTATTACTATTATTTATATTAACTTTTTTATATTATTTAGTCTAGCAGATTATAATAAATTCATTTCAATTCAATCCAAACAAATATTTTTATAATTGTTTACAGTTTATACAATACTCATATTAAATTACTAAGCTTTTAAGGTTAACCATGTGAAATGAATCAGAGGCTTATTATCTGCTGACTAATTTTAACTCCAAACGTAAACCTAATGCAAACAAATATTCACGTATATACGTATATTTTAATTTAATTTAACCTCAACATTGATATGGGTTAAGATAAACAAACAAATAACAAACTCCTATGTATTTTCTCAAATTACTTTCAACAAGAATTCTGATGAAATCCGGTTTAGAACTTTCATGGACTTTCGAAATCGAATTCGCTAATTCAGACATAATACATACACACATCGAATTCTAAAGGACAAACAAACACAAAAACTAAACAGAAAACTCCAAATTACAATTTTTCAGGACAAAAAAAAACACAGACTCGTTTATTTTCTCTTTATTCCAAACAATAAAATGCTCCTCTTACTCTTCAATTCAAAAGCAAATACAGACAAATTACAATAACAATAACAACTTCTAAAACATGGTCATTTATAGTATAGATGTTTAAAATTTTCTTTTTTCAACTTTCTTTAAATCCTTCACCTCTTTCACTTTCAACTTTCTTTAATTTTTTTTTATTATTTTTTTGTTTCTTTCTATCACAAAAAAAAGCTTAATCCCTTTCCGCAGCAATTGTTTAATTATTATGATTAGTATGGATGGATTTTGATTTTAAAATATTTTAGCAGCTTTTAAGGTATGAGTCTAATAAGTTGGTCTAGATAGATGTTTTAATTAGTATTCGCTAGTTCTTGTTTCTTGAACTACTGAGTAAACTTGGGATGAACCAGGAGTTACACTTGTAGTAACAAATGACCTATGTTTTGCCCGAATAAGACCAAGGTTAGACTCTGCAGCTTCAGCTCTTTCTTCGGCAGCTTCCAATTCCCGTTGGGATCGGCGGACACGAGTAATGCAGGAAGCAGAGACAGATTCCTAAAAAAATATACATTTAAACGTTTCAAGATACCTCCAGCTAATTTCCTAGTTTGGTAAATTACCATTTCTTGTAATTGTCTCTTGTAAGCATTGGCTTTTTGGCCAACTTTATCCAAAGCCTCTTGAAGCAGAGCCATTGAGCTGTTGTCCTCTTCAATTTGCATCATCATTTCTTTAACGCTGCGTTCTTTCTTTCGAAGGATCTTAGTGGTTTCTGCGTGACGACGTTTTTCTTCGTCACATTCAAGTTCGAGGTCTCGGAGCTAATGTTAAAACAGTAGTCAAAATTGTAATTTAATGATATATTTTCCAGTTTAATTTGCTTACTCTGGCCTCCAATTTGGAAATAATTCTCTTTCCACCAACAAGTGCATTTGTTTCTACTTCTTCTAATCGTACAGTTAAGTTCTTAACTTCAATTTCCAATGTTTTCTTGATGGATTCAATTTTAACAACACGTTCTTGTTCTTCATGTAGAATTTCAACAGTGCGAACCAATTCCGTTTGGCATTTTTGGAATCTGTCATCCGCAAGCTATGAAATAAATATTTGTTTAGTATACTTATTTGAGCTATATGTCAATATTTGTAGTTTTTTGAACCTTAAGTTCTTTGGAAACTTCGTCGTAATCTCCAGAAAGAATGCTCAATTCTTGTTCAATCTTTGTTTTAGAAGAAGCTAAGTTAATATTAATGGTTGTTAGTTCATTGACACGCGTCTGGGCTTCTTCACACAATTGCTCAGCTTGACGACGAGCACGGAGTGCCTGGAAATAATTAGAACGCATATATTGTTAAAAAATTCTTACTTCAAATAATCCACTTTATCAAGCTTACTGATTCAAGACCAGATCGAACATCTTCCAATTCAGCCATGAGTCCAGTGCACTTTCTTTGAGCTGCACCATATTGGTCAAGAACGATTTGAAGTTGTCGTTGGCATTCTTCATATTGAGATTGCATTTCCTGATTAAGGAGAGAAAAACTTATTTTATCTAAATTAAACTTTTAAGATTAAAAGCTCATACATTGATTTGGATGCTCTGCTTCTTAATTGTAGTTTGTAAATTAATGTTGGTCTTATTGGCCACGTCAAGTGACATTTCAAGTTCAGTGATGGTCATTTGGTATTTCTTCTTGATTCTTTGAACTTCGGTCTTAAGTCTAGTTTCAGCTTCAACAAGTCGGCTGTTAAGTTGTTCAAGTTCGATAGCCATTTGCTTGCTGTTTAAAATTCATTAAATTGTAATGAAAATACACATAGCATCGAAAGCTAACATTTCTATACGCGTCGCATTAATTAAACTTTTCTCTCACCGAACAGATTCAATTTCTTCCTCCTTCTCTTGGAGTCTTCGTTCCATTTCATGTCGATATTGATTCAAGTCTGCGGCTAAGCGCTGAGCCCTTTGTTCCTCGGCTTTGCGACCCTGGGGGTAGACATTCAATGTTATTTTAAGACACGTTCAAAAGAGTTAAGAGCTTTTAGGAGATCTTTTGTTTATTTTGGCAAACTTACAGCTTCAGCCTCCCTGTAGGCAGCGCTAAGTTCTTCTCTTTCATTTTCTAATCTTCTGCATTCAAGTTCCAACTCATGGAATCTTCTATTAACTTCACTCAATGCATTCTTGGTTTCATGTAATTCATCAGCAAATTTCTTATTTTCTCGGGTAAGATAATCGCGTTGCTCTCTGGTCTTGTCCAATTCATGCGTAAGAGCCTGAATTTGTTGTTGTTTAGCTCGATTGTCACGCTGACTTGCTTCATATAATGCAGATAATTCATCCAATTTTGCTTTAAGATCTCCATTCATTCGTTCCAATGCTTCAAGACGTTTGGACAAATCTCGAACTGTGCTATTGGCCTAAGGGAATCAAAGCAGAGCAACATATCGTTGAATGTTTGAGTTTATATTAGCTTTGTAGTGTTTACCTTTTCCAAATCAATAATAAGAACTTCCACTTCACTCTGGAGACGTGACTTCTGTTTCTCGAGCCCAGTACATTTTGCAATAAGAGATTCAATTTGTTCCTCTTGTTCTGAGATTCGGATATGGAATTTCCGACTAGGAGGGTTAAGATTAGAATGTAATTTCCTGTTCTATTAATTGCATAATTCATCATAATCTCACTGACAGGGTACCAAGTAGTGCCAGACAGTAAAAAAATCGTTGTTTTGACTTTTAACCTACCGAATTTCCTCAATTTCTTCAGCTCTAGCATGAACTTCATTTTCATATTTGCTCTTAAACATTTGAGCATCAGCATTTGACTTTTGGAGTTGTCTTTCCAGGTCAAGCCTTGCCTCAGATTCTTCTTCAAGTTGGACACGAACTGTTTCCAATTCCATTTCCACACTATGTAAGTGAGACTCCAAGGTTGAACGACGGCGATCTTCATCCTCGAGACGGCGTTTGGCATCATCCAACTGGGTTAATGCTTGAGTTCTGAGATAAGTGATGTTCTCGATAGATACTTTAAGTTCTTGCACATCTTTAGTAAGTTGGATGTTTTCCTAAAACAGCAAAGAAAGTATTCAATAATATCAGATCAGTACAATTAATACGTTAAAACATTTTGACAATTATTATGTGTGTTTCTTACGCTACTAATACGTTGTTTTGAACTTTGTATATCCACAATTGTACGGCTCATTTCTTCAATCTTAATATTCAACTCATGAACAACAATTTCTAATTTTTCAACTTGTTTCATTGACATTAACTGTTATATATTGAAGAGAATTTTATATTTATCAATATTCATGAATATAATAATTTATGAAATTTTATCTTACTTTTTCCTTGTTAACTGACTCAATTTGACTCATTAATTCAAATACTTCTTGTTGGAACTTTTGCTTTTCTTTTTCCGCCCTGTAAATGCATTTAGTGAATTTCATAGGTAATAATGTTAATCTAGTTCCTTCATTTAATCTGTAACTTCTTCGTTACCTAGATTTAGCTTTAGCTAGTTGGTCCAATTGATCTTGGTAATCATTAAGTGCTTCTTGATGTTTTTTACGGAGTATCATAGCTGTTTCTTCAGATTCCATATGAACGTCCTCGAGCAAGCGGCGGAGTTTGAGTAGTTCCTCGTCACGTTTCTTGTTGATTACGAACTATTAATCAGACACATCAAATCTGTCAGTCATTAGGAACATCAAACCTTTCTAATTGCTCTTGATTAATGAGCACTTACCTGCCCTTCTACACCACACTCCGCCTCTTCTAGACGTTCCTGGAGTTGGATAACTTGAACGGAGAGATCCGCTTTCTCTCTTTCAATCTACGTCAGACAAAGTGAGTTTTATTTCACTCAGAATGAAACTCAACAAGGTGAAAGTATGCCAAAATAATTAACCCTTACCCGTTGGCGAATTTCTCTTTCGGATTCCAAATCATCTTGTAAAAGATGAATTTTTTGCTAGAAAGTTTATTATAACACCGTTAATTTTGCTAGGTAAAATAAAATACTAGTATTTTTTTTTCAAAAGAATTAACCTCAAGGCGATGAAGACTTGACATATCCGCGGAGTACTCAATTGTTACATTGGCATCCCCACGAGCCCCTCCAGACGAGCTGTAGTGATAGCTCTTGCTGCTGCTGGTTTGTTTGGCCATAGACGCCATTTTTAGTTCTTTAAATTTGACTCACTAAATATAAAAAATTGAAAAACTTATTCGTGAAATTAAAAACAAGTTTATGCTTAATGAAAAACGAAATCGTTTGAAATTAAAAATAAAAGTTTCAAAGTAAACTAAAAGCACAAGCGAAAAAAAATTTAGAACAAACAAACTATACCTAAAATTCACAACTAAATAAAATTTCTACTTATGCTACAAGTTGCAGTCTCCACACACCTTAATTAATTAAAGAACTGTTTAGCCTTGGTGACGAGATTCTGGGCAGCTCTGTATGAAATGAGTCTTGGAACTAGTGGAGCCTATTAAATGTCCCGATTGTGGGGGCTCTGTTAAAGAAGTTAAGGAATTTGCGAGGAACATTACATTTTAACATATCATTTATTTGGATCGGATCATGGCATGGAAATATATGTACTACTATTTAGGAAGATGACGATGGAACAGGAGAAGCGGAGGTATTAAGAAGATATCTTTGTATCCTTCTTTCTATTCTTGGCATCCACTTCATCTTAACCTGCTTTTTTGCAAGTTACTACTTACTTAGTATTTGTTCGTTTGCTGGTATTCTTCAAGCCCCGAAAATATCTCGGATTACTTGATAACCTTTTATGGAGCAGAGATAGGCATTTCATTTTTTTTCGGTTTTGTATAGATAGGTAGGTGTACATACGAAGAAATAGACATATACATGAAGGGATTTCATTTTTCTCGTGGGTTAGAATCTTTTTAGAATTTGGATGCATTCTCTAGATTCAGGTAAGATATCAGCTTATACTAAAACTTCCCTCAAGAATTGTCCAGAAAATAAAACTTAAGCGTTATTGAAGCTCTCTAAAGAACGGTCTATTGAACCTCCTAGGATTGGATATGATAGACAAACTTAAAGGCTTTACTAAATATTTTGTACTTTTTTTTTCGTTTTGGCTGCCAATAGCTCCGCACTTGTAAATTCCAATCCCTAGATTATTTAAATATGCTCTTCCTAAATAATGAAAAGTTGAGAAAGGGATTTGTTTAGCGTAGGTGAATAATTTACTACTTTAATGAGCACACTTTTCACCCACCACAAAAAGAACTCGAAAGTTCATTGCTATGTTGTAACTGTATATTTACTTCCATTTCCATTCTGTATTATTAGTATTGTCTACTAGACTAGTTCCTTCCAGGGTGAGCTTTATGGATATGGATGGGAAGCAGATGCTTAAAAATAAACGAACACGAACATAACATCCAAAAAAAAATTGAATTCCTTTCTTGTTAGTAAATATATCATTTGAATTTTAGAATCAGATAAAATCAAGTCTATTAAATTCTCAAGATATGACGTATACGTATCTACAGATATAATTTAATTTGAAGTGGAATTTGAGGAGGAGGTACCATAGATAATTAAACTTTTCGTCATTCTTTTAGTAGTAGATGTAATAATAATATGTTTCATGAATGAGTCCCTGGAAATTTTCAGGACAAAAACTCGATCTCTCTCGATGAGTCTTTAAATTTTAAGAGGATAGAGTCTGGTTCTGGTGCTCCCGTGTACAAACAAACATGCTTTCAAGTTAAGTTAGGAAAACCATCATCATTTAATTTGATTTTACTAAGTTGGATGTTTCCAATTTTAAACTAAACTGTACCAAGTTTTAAGTTCAATGGACGAAAGTATATCAATTTTCCAAGTTGACAACCTGACAGACGGATGTTAGAAGGCATATGGAGATTGATTCTTTGTTGAAAGTTTCCTTTCTCTGCTCTCTCTCTCTCTCTGAAAAGAATGGATATAATATCATGGATAGATACTTTTCTACCAAAGCGTTCAACTTTCATTGAGTTTTGATATTTTCATAATAATAATAGGAACGAAGATACTACAATATTTGAAGTGAAATTCTAAGGACTTTGTGTCTAGCTGTCTAGAGACGCTCGCTATAGAAGAATTAGAATGAGATTGATGACAAACAGTGATTCTTCTTCATGAAATAGAAGTTTAGATTACTGTAGGGCAAGGAAATGATTATTTGTGACGGGAATTAGAAATCATGTTTCCAAGTCCATCTATCTTTGAACTTTTAATCCTTCTAATTAATTAACTTGTATGTTTTAGTTTTAGTTGGGGCATACATGCATGGTTGAATTCTTGGATTTGAATCTGGATGAATATGAATATATAGAAATGCGGTGTGAAATCTTAAAGTTTTTCTTGGGTTTTGGGTCCTCCTGCGGCTAACCACTTTACTGAGATTAAGAGGCTTTGGATACAGAAAAGGAGAAGGATAATTTCATAAGGTATGGTTTGGAGTAGTTTCGAGTTTGACCATCAAATCAACTAATATATATGAAAGTTATCCTTTTAGAAGCTTTTGAGTCTTCTCTTATCTTTTTAGAAATTGCTCTTCTTATTAGTTGACCATAGAGTCAAGTAGACATATTCACATTCCATGTCGTCTACCGTATTACGATATTTTTTTTATAAGGAACCCAAAATTTTTTAGCTATAATACTCATCGTAACTCAGAATCTTCTCGTCACATTTGTTGGTCATAAATTTATAGGAATAGACATTGGAGTTTTTAGTATAAGCATTTTTGATATTAGTTACGTTAGTTCATAGTCTGTGTACTTGGTGGATAAGTATTAAGTTAGGGTGTCTCCAGTGTATCCTTATATTTATACACTCCCATAATTCATTCCTTAGTTGTTTCCAAAGAAGAATCCCATATACACCCAAAGACCCAAAAAAAATGAAACTTTGTATTATATCAAGTCAAGAGTAATCCTCTAAATTCTAATAGTAACGCTAGCTAACTATTTTCCATACTTTTTCTTCTTCGGTCGGTCTCCTCATAGAAAAAACTTATACTTAGTATTTATATCTATCTTCATGGCTCCTAGTCATTCATTTTAATTAAAAAATACTCTTCTATATGGACGTATCATGGATATGGAACCTATTCCTTCTATTTGACGTGAACATGTTACAATATTTTTTATAGAGTTTTCCAGGAGCCTTTTCCGAAGTATTTCACTTCAGCGAGCGTACAAGGTACAGGTACATACAGTTCCGGCCGGACTAAAAAAGACCATCAAACAGTTTCAGACCTATAACCAATTCTCCAAAAAAACTTTTTTCAAGGAGGTCACTATTACTGTCCAGATTAATGGAAAACTCCAAAGTACAAAAGGCCATTGAATGAGGTAAGAAGAATTTATACACAATCTAAAATCTATATATTTTCCAAAACTAACTAATACTAAAGCTAAGCTACATTTTTTGGGTTACAGTCTACAGAACAGAACAAACCAGAGAGTTTTCCGTGAAAGTGAATGTGAGCGATGAAAACAGGAATGGCATACCAAAGTAAATTCAAAAGTATGTAATGGATGAGAGTCAAGTCAGAAGTATATACGCCAAAGTTCACTAATACAAAAGCTAGCTTTTGTTTTGGCACTTTGCCAAGAATTTTCCGAATTCTCTGTGTCTTTCGTTTGTTTCTTGAGCTGGTGCTGGTGGTGCTAAGGAGGTATGGAACTATGGAAAACTATGGAACATAGAAAATGCTTACAAGGGAACAGGATATATTTGTTCATATGTACATTTTTAGGACCAAAAAGCGTAACTTTAACTTAAACTTTTCCTTCTGGTATCTGGTATCTATCTGGTATACCAATATTATTTTCTACCATTGCATTGGTCTCGTATGCTTGCTCTCCTCGATTTCCTCGCCTTCTTCCTTGTTTTCCTGCTGCCTGCCTGGTTCTCTCGGGTATTTTTGACTCTTTTCTCAAGAAAGTTTTTCAAGAGAGAGACAAAGTCAGAGAGAGACCCAAAATACTTAGATCCCATAATTTCAGTACCACTCTCAGCCTTTTCATACTTTTTTAGGTCTCTTTAGGTTGAGCTTGAGACACACAGAAACTGACTCATTTCAACTCCATTTCTTCTTCTATTTTTTTTTCTTTCCAGAAAATGAAGAGACTCCGAAAAACAGTTTTTAAAACTCTAATACAAACTAATATGGAACATATATACACAGCAGTCCTCCTGCTACTTGTCTATGTCTTCCTCTCTTTAAAAAAAGAGTCAACAGGACCGGATAAATGAAAAGGACCGAATACGAATATGAAAGCCCAAAACTCAACAAAAGAAACTTAATGAAGTGTGCGTTGGTTTCTGAATTTATGCTTTTTAACAATGGAAATTCCATTATGCATATATGTATGTGTATGAAAATCTATAACCTTGCCAGGCCCAGCCAAGCACTATTATAAAACTCTCGCTTTCTTTCTTTTTAAAGAGCCTAACTCAAGTACTTTCTAGTGCTTTTACTCTTGACTATAAAAGTAGCATTTTTAAACCCACACTAAAAGAGCCTTTTTTCCATCTTAACCTCAATTTTACCAATTCTTTCAATTTCAGAATTTAACAGTTTGCACTACTTGTATGTAAATATGCTTGTTATTGTTACAGTTATGCAAGGGACCATTTCAGTTGGGCCCAAATAGTTCCAAAATTTAGTTGATTCCTGTCCTTTACCTTTTTCCAAATTATATTAAACATCTTGTGTACATCTTCTCTCTCTCTCCCAGCATCCGCAAGAACCGTTCGTCCGTCCGTCCTTTTCTCTTTATTCTTCTTCTTCATCATCATCTTGTGCATATGCCGATGTGTAAAACAATCTTTTCTAGTGCTAATTATAGGTTCTTAGAGTGGAGGCTGATATGTTCAAATTTGGTCGTGCCATATGTAACTCCGTGTGTGTAATTCAAGGAGTCGGATCGGATCCTGGGGGTACACAAATATACAAGAAAATAAAGAAGAAGAAGAAAAAAAAAAGGCTGACTTATTAACACAACGTGCATTTAATGTATATCTGTGTGTACTCAATGGATTTGTATTTTCGGGCTTCCTCAGTTATTTTTAAAACCATGTTTAAATTTGTGAATATGCTCTGGCTTTACTTTCCAGTTCCTTTAGAGATCTGTGACTCGACGGAACCCATAATAATTATCAACAAAACTTTTCAAAAGCAAAATAGATCTTCAGTTGAATCTCACCTTCAGAACTGCCAACCCGAGCTGACAAGAAATAAATTCAAGGTTTTCAAGGAAAAAAAGCATTTTCAAATCAAAACTGAATAGAAACTTGGAAACCACTGGAGGAATAAAGTTGAACGAAAGAAATTTATTTTGTTGAGTGTCGTGAAAAGGCTCTTAAGTTCCAAAAAATTCAGCCCTAAATTGGAATAGAAGCTTCATTCTTCTTGCCCCCAGTAGACCTCCGTGCTTCTTTACTTACCATATTGAAACAAGTTTTGTGTGTTTCCTTTGCACACGTATGGAATGTAATGAAGTATGGAGAACTTACATGGGGGTTTCAACAGTTTGTTATATCAAATTATCGTATAGCCAAAAAGTCAAAGAATTAATTGGGAAATTTCAGTAAGTTAATCATAACAACTTATACTAGATACTATATGAAAAGCCGTTAAACCTATAAACATTTCCTAGTTCCTCTTGTTTGAGATCAAGTTTTTTCTGTAATCTGAAAATGTTATAATTACAGAGAGATTATGGACCGGAAGACATAATACGCGTAGAGAAGGAAACTCAGAGAAAAGTTTTTCTCTTTGTAGTAGTTTAGTTCTTCCATCTAAACTAAATGTATACAATTATGAGCTCATTCTATTCATAACCATATAAAAACTTTCCTATTTTCATAACTAACCAACCAACCTGGTGAACAATTTAAAATCCTAATTTACAATTCCACTAATCTTTTTAGATTATCTATATAGTATATACAAAATAAAAGGAAATTATCATCAGAACTTGACGCTAACTATGAGTATATGCAATAGTCTTAGTCAAATTTCTTTTTTCTCAATGTTTTAATAGCTTGGGAGTTTAAAAGAAGAGAGAAAAAACTTTATTTTTTTTTACTTCTTGAAATATTCCAGAGACGCAACGAATGGAACTCAATTCATTACATTGTATTCATTCTTTAGATCTTCGTTTCTAGATTTGGTTCCAGTTTTAATGAGATTAAAGGGAAGGAGAGAAGAAGGAGAAGAGAAGAAGAAGTAAGAAAAAATAAAGAAAGAAAGAAAGTTTTTTAGACAGAGTCAAAGAAGCTATAAACCTTTGACTTTTTTCAAAGTGTAAGAAACTATCTTTCTCAAAGTATTTTGGAAAATGTACGAGTATTTTCTTGCTGTAAGTTCATATCATTGTCTCGTGCTTTCCTTGTAGAGAAAACTACGTACATGTATATGTATGTCTGGCACTATGGCTATGGCTGAAGCTGCCTGGTAAGTAATGTGTGGATGAATGCATAGTTTAAACCATACATACATATGTGTTTTCCTTCCCTTTCTCCTTAGACGATACTATAAAAAAAACTTCCCATGAGCTATCATTCCATTTTCTTCCATGTCCTCAAAGATAAGTCCTCTTTGGGAACATAACATACAACGTACTTAAGTAAACTTGTCTTTACGTCTCAAGTTTTCCTTTTCGTCTTTCTTAACGTAGTCTAATCCCTAAAAAAAACCGAAACATTGTTCATAGTATTGTTCATAGAACTGCCAGGTATCCAGTCTACTTTTTAGACTTTTAAAACCTACATCATCACGCACCTTGTAACTTAGTAACTCTTTCCAAAAATATGTATAAACATCTAATCCTTTCCAAAATCCATTTCAATATATGCAGGGAACCAAGAAAAATTCTTTACTGAACAACTCAACCATCTTAATTCACATTTCCAGGCTCCAGTCAATATACCGGATATGTAAAACGTTCCAACGGAAGAATTTCATTTCTCTTAAAACTACTCAACTTTGTTTAAGCTTAAGGATTTTCATACTATGTATATGTATATACTTTCATCCTTGTATAACTATATTGTCAAATAACTTATAAACATAAACTATTGGAAGATTTTCTACCAAACTTTACTAAGCACTTGCAATAACACATGTGAATTTTATTAATAAAATTAAAAGTTGTCAACACAAAAAGTTTTATTTCAAGATTTATTCGGCATAAGTCGTTTCATATAAATAATTCAGATTCTCAGAATAAAGCAAAAGTTTTGAAAACAGTTTTGTATCATGAATTCCACATTTGTAGATCGTAAAGAATTCCTCAGTTCTGGGTGTGTTCATGTTCGGGGTTTTGTGGGAAATTTATATATATGAAAAAAAACTGAAACAAAATATGGTCGGAGAAAAGTGGCACTTTATTCTTTGTGTCTCAAAAGAGAAAAGAAATCCATATTTTGTGGTCTGGGGATTGTGTAATCAGTATAGTATATCTTTAATTGTGTTTTTGAATGCTTTTTGATCATATGTAGGTAACTTTTAAGCTTTTGATGTTTGTGGAGGATTAGGTTAGGTTGATCCATGGTTTTGAAGCATTATAAAATAAGGCGTGTAAACATACATAATAGGCATTATGAAGATAAATATATAAACTAATTTGGTATTGACACTCAAAATGAGTTTTAGGAAATAAAGTGTGGAGTATTATAACGAGTAAGAAAGAATAGGAAAGTTATATACCGTAAAGTGTGTATATTTATTCAATGAGCCTAAGCTAAACTAAGCCTATCATATACAAATACCAGGCCGATGCCACACACCGCCCTATGAATGGATACACAAAAAGCTTTCTCTCAACATTGTTTTCCTTTGTAGATATACAGAGAGTAGAAGAGAAAACAGGAACAATGAATTCAATCCAATCCAATGTACACTGTAATAGAGAAAGTAAGACTAACAAAAATGTGCGCCTGTCCTTTTGATTCAACCTAAACTCATTTCACGGGTAAAAACCAAAGTATAAGGAAGCTTATAAAGTTGGTTTTTTGGGAGAAAGCATTGAGACAAGCTAAAGAAAGTAAAGTAAAACCAGTCTTCTATACTTTCTCCATCCAGAATCCGCATCAGGAAAGAAAAGTCTCCTCAGCATTAATATTCCGTTTTTTCCTCCTATACAATTTTAGTACTATCAAAACTTCTTCCGAGCACATAACTAGTACAGTGCTACTTTTGATCCGATTTGGGCCGAGCTACTGGACTAACATGTATAACTGTGTCTAGTCGTATTTTGCTACACCCTGGGAAATGAGCAAAAAGAACAAGTGAAAATTTTTGGTGGGGCTCAAGGAAGATCCAGCAGCAGCAGCAGCACTCAACTTTCAGACACTTAAGACCTGGATTCCACAAGGACTTTCCACAATAAACTAACGTATGGAATAATCTTCAATTTATATTTATCCCTTCCTACTTTTCTTTAATCCAAAAATAAACTTACTTGCATAGATCCTTGTTAAAAGTTTACTCTGCCAAATCCAGGTACAGCAGAAACTACCAACAATTCCGAGGTAAGTAATTACAAGAAATTTTGATTTGATAAAGTAATAGATTTTACTCAATACTAGACTTTCTCCACACTTCAAAATGTCAAACATTGACTTTTCAACATATAAGTTTTTTTTTCAAATCTTTCAATTCATGTCACTGTTGTTTTTTTCTGCTCCGTATTCTTTTGAACAGCTTGCCAAAATCAGATCAAACTCCCTACATTACATACCATTGGATTGTAGGCAAAAAGTTAAACTGTGATAAGTTCGACCTTGTTTTATTTTTGATGCACTCTTTCTCTCTTTTCTCGGTATAAAGTTAAAAATATAATTTTACTGCATAACACAACACTTTATATAGACTCCCTATTATATTATGATTT
>JAQGCY010000669.1:0-15162 GCA_034700645.1 Xenylla mediterranea | reverse complement strand
CAAGATTTTCGGAAGCGGAAGCACAAACCGCTAGTGGAAGCGGTCATACAATTGTTGCTGAAATTGATATTTTGTTTGTTTAGATGAATAGCATCATGAAACTATTGAAATCCGATAAAATCCCAAACCTCCGTGGACTAATTGCAATACCACTTAAATTAAATCCAGATACCGACCCGGAGTTGCAACAGATTACTGAGGGGAGATTGGGTGTATTTGACCATGTTGTGGGTGTAAAATAATTGTATTTCTCTAGCTAGCTCCAGTTTCGGAGATTGATTTGTTATCTGCTTATCTTTCCAGGTTGTACCAGATTACCTAAGGACCAAGCCAGAACCTGATATTGAATCTAAACATAACTTTGTAGAGCAACGTGGAGCTTCTGCTAATCCTGATACAATTGCTGTAATACTTATAATTAGATTATGGAATTTCTATGTATAGTTTTAGAGTATTAATTTTAATTACGGTAATTATGTTCTACAGAAACAAGCTGCATCACTTACAAAACTAGCAAACCATGTCTTGGACCTAATTAGTAGTGCTCGGGACGAATGGGAAGCTGCTGAGCGTGGAGGTCTTGCCCCTACGAGCTCTGTTGTTGATACTCAAGAATTAGTTCATTCACTGTATAGCGGGAAAGCATTTAAAGTTGCACCACCTCCACCGATTCAACGACAAGTTCCTCAGTCTTCCCAGGCTCCACCACCAGTATCCCAAGGTAACTTTGCTGACAACATTCCAATTTGCAATCTCACTAAAATCCAACTTTTCTTCTTTATTTCAATTTAGCTACAGCCAAATCAACTATAAAGACTACTATTAAACCTGGAAGAAATTATTGATAACCATTCATGGTCGTTCTGCGGTTTAGTTAAGTCATTTTATATTCTTTATAAACTTAAGCTTAATCATATCTACTCTTTCTAACTAAATGTTACTTTTTGTACATAACTTGTTGAATTAAATTATTAATTATTATAGAACATTCATATTTAAACTCATCGAACACAAACCACATTATACATATAAAGTACGCTTACATTTTATTTTTAAGTTTCTTGAGAATATTTCCTTGTTCAATCGCTGCTTTCCGTTTTTTCTGTAATATAATTCCAGCCGGGTCTGATACGGAGGCTGGTGTTGGTGTACTAATACCTGGCTCAACTTTTACATCTGCGATAAAACCATCTAAAAGTGCTGGTGGGATTTCTAGTGTTTCTCCAGGCTTAGCGGCTTCAAATTGATGTTTGAGGGATTGAAGCTCAACACTACATGTAGATAGGAGGGTATTAAGTTCATAGTTTAATACGATGTTTGAACGAAGGTCACAGTATTTAGGTCCAACTTCTTCGTCAATAAACGGATGTAGATCTGTAGAAGTGAAAAATGCAAATGGATCATGACATGAACCTTTGAATGGAGATAACTAATTAAGCTTACCAACACCAAGTTCAGCCAGTTTAGTTTCCACAACTTTAACTCTCCTTTGCCCTAAAGAACCTGGTAATTTAACTCTAGCTTGTCGTGTGGTTGCTCCAGGATTTTTGGGATCTGCCCACTTAATGAGGAGTGTGTCAGGTGCAGGGAGAGTAAGAGATTTTGAAGAACCTGGAATAAAAATCAAACGATATTATGAAATGAATATGATTAAAGAATTGCAATTGTAATTTGTAACCTACTCTTTTTCTTAGAGAGATTTACTCCAGACTTTTTAACATTTTCTGCAGCTTTTTTAGTTTGATCTGGTGGGGGTGGTCCGCCTCCATCGGCAGCTGTAATAAGTTTTTGCAAGTCTTGAGTTTTCTTCTCACGTTCTTTCTTTCTTGCTTCAATTTTCTTCATTTCAGTACGAAGGAATTCTTCTTCCTCCACCTAAATACGGAAAGTCAAGTTAAATTTTACTTTACTGATATTAAACATTCAAATTAAGTTGTATTTTACCTGTTCTGGAGTTCTTGACCATAATTTATTTAATTGTTCTTTCCTTTTCCTTTCATGTTCTACATCAAATGTATAAGTTTTAGGTTCTTGTCCTGGTTCGGCTCGCAGTTTCGTTAAAATTCCAGTAACTTGATAATATCTATCTTTTATATCTTCAACACTTCTAGCTGGGAATTTAACTCTGTTGTATCTATCCTAAATCATCATAAAAGATCCATAGAGTTTATACACTTGTCCTTTTAGCGTAAGACCTTCATCAAAAAATTTTGAACATGAAACTTACGTGCATAACAGTAAACCTGAGCTCAAATAATCTGGCTAAATCAAATAAATGGTCAGTCTCTTCTTTTGTCCAACCTTCCCTTTCCAAATGATTACTGTATTCAGATTCGGAGTATTTTACGATTGGATTTTCCTGAAAATAACAAAATCAACACAGCATATTTACATTTCAGTTTTTTCAACAGTTATCGCGTTGGTGTTATCGAATTACTTTATTAAACTTTGCAAAAGGATATTCCTTATTTTCCTCTCCAACACGTCTCCAATGATATAAAACTGCCCCATCCTTACGTGCAGGATTAGTAAACGGTGTCCATTTCCACGGTCTTACTTTCTTTGCACCTAAATTAGCTTTACGCTTATAACCTCCAGGAATATCAGTAGGTAGGAGTGGAGCTAGTTCAAGATTCTTTCCACCATCAGCACATAGGAGGGCATATAATTCTCTGTGCATTCCTTCAGGTCTTTTGAAGGGTTGGTCGGGATTCTAGAGGAGTTCAATAATTCAAGGTCAGGTCAAGGTCAAATGAAGCATTATCTTTAGCATTACAAATACAATATAATATTTACTTACAGCCTTCTTTTTCTTACTACTGGAAGGAGTAAGATTTGGGTCAGCATTTCGTAGTTCCAGTATATCACGGACATCATTCATTGTGAGATTGAGGGCAGGTCAAGGGTCAAAGGTTAATGAACTCTAAACTCTACAAATATTTATTTAATTTGCACTAATAAAAAATATCAAGTTTAAAATTCAAACCTTGGAATTCGAAATTAGCGGCCTTTACTAACTTGTACTTTTGTGGGTAGTTGAGACTGAAGTGAAAATATTTAATGTGTCCCGCATTTATTGATTTTTTAAAACTGTTGCTTCCTCTATTTTTTCGTCAGTCAGAGAATTAGAATCAGACGGACTATAAAAAACTAAACTCCAACCAAAGAAAGAGAGTCTCTGTCTGAGTCTGACGAACTCTCTCTCTCTGTCTCCGTTCTGTTCTGCCTCCTTTGGTTTGCGTTGGCTCGCTCGCTTTAGATTTAAGGGTTTTTCTAATATGCGGACGTAGACTTTCCTGACCAGGTCGAGTTTACAGCGCTTGATAACGACCGTTCATGCAAAATAAAATGTGACACTCCAGACCAAAATGCTATTTGTTGTATTAGGGTTTGGTTTGGACTACCATGCTGCTAATCGCTTAATTAGAGTTCGAAAAAGAAAAGGGTATTGTTTTGTTGTTTATAATGATTCAGACCTGAATGCTAATTGCTTCATTAGGATTCGGACCAAGATGTTGATTAATTTATGATCTTGAAGAGCAAGGTATGCATTCATATTTATTTATAACAGTTCGAATTAAAATCTGGAGTCCCAATTACTTTCTAAGGATTCGGTCCTGCGTTTTAAGCATATCAAGTTGGAGAACATTTGAAAACCAAGGTATGGAATACGGCAGGTTACTGTCAACATTTACACGTTGAGAACCGGACCAGTTTTTAAAGGGTCTTGTCCCTGGCCTGGCGGACGTTGTCACGTTTGCAAAAATTAGACATCTAAATAAGTGTTCGCATTTTCTGCATTTGAACCAGAGTTTAAGAGAAGCGGTCAATATTTATGGCATCCATAATACTTTCGTTAGCATTTGGATTCTTATTAAATATACCTGGAGTTTCAACGAAATTTGATCTGTTTCCGACAATGATTCCATAGTCTGATTATTAGATAGATCACAAAATTTTACAGGGTAAAAAATGTAATGCAATGCAATCCAATGCATAATGTATAAAAAATGTAATGTAATGCAAGGGAAAGCATTATTAGGCTCCGCTCAGGTCAGGAATACAGCATAGCATAGCCAAGCAGTCTATCTGTTCTATACTCACTCTTAGTTTTAGTAGTTGATTTTTCTCGTGTCAAGTTTACTTTATATAGCATTTTACAGCATCAGCGTAAGCGTATAAGCGTAGTCAGACTCAGAATCAGTTCAGCTTCAGAATCCCGAGTGCAAAGCAAACTGCAAAAGCAAGCAAATGCAATGGTAATGTGAATCTCTATGCATTTTCCTATCCATATCCATGACCAAGAAGAGCAATGAGACCATCGAGTATAAAAAACTTATACTAATACTAAAGTAAATGTTGTATAATATCAGAATTCAGAATATTATTAAAATATTCATTGGGATTTGGTTGGATTAAATTAAACAAAAAAAACTTGCTTTGCTTTTTGTTGTTTGGAGGAGCTTGGAGTTGGAGTTGTTTTTCTGGACCCGTCCGTAAACCGTAAGCCGTGAACTGTTCCGTTGTCACTCATATTAGAGACTCACTCACTTTTCCCAATGCCAACGAACACGAAACACCAAAAGAAAATGTTGATGCTGTTGTGACTCCCAGTGGTTCATTTTTGATTAAAATTGACCTTATCTGACCTTAGTAGAGTTGAATTGAAGTTTGGAGGGTTCATTTCGGCTGGAAGGAAGCCTTTAGCTTGTTTGTAAGTCTTTGGAATATTTGTTATAGCTTAAAATTCAAGTAATCTTGATCGACCCTTTTCTAACAGATTCGTTGGACGATTGGCATTGGAGTTTGGAATCTAGTGTAATAACATCACCCATATTTGATTGTTGGATTGCTTTTGTAAAGACGCATTGTTGTTGGTAAGAATAATAAGAATATATGAATATTTACATATTATATAGCAAGTTGGCCTTTTGGCGTCCTTTACCGCTTTACCTCTTAGTTTGCAGCATTCATTTTATACAGTGACAGGACAGTTTAGGGGCCGTTCATAAATTACGTAACGCGTTACATGGGTTTTTTCGTACCCCCTCCCTCCCCTCTGTAACGCACTTTCTCCATTAAAGAGCATGGCGGAGAAAGTAAATCCTAGACCCCCTCCCCCCCCTAGCAGCGTTACATAATTAATGAATGGTCCCTTAGATTAAATATTCTGACAGGGATACCCGGAGAAAGAGTTAATTGCATTAAAATCTATCGCCAAGAAATCGCAACTCGCATTAAAAATTCTTTTCATTTCTAGTTTCCTGTTCCTGGAAATCTATAAAATAATTAACTTGAAAATGTGTACAATCAGTTCCATAGCATAGAATTCGTACCTAAAATCAACACCTATTGTCAATTGCCCTTGCATATTGGCTTTGCTCATTTTGTTCAAAGTCCGAAATTAACGATCGGATCTTCACTATAAACTATAAGTTTGTATTTTTATTGTCCATCATAAATCTCCTTATTCCGTTGCTTTTTATTATCTACACGTAAGTAAGGTTTCATTGTACTTGAACTAAAACAATTTGACTTCAATTTTTTTATGGGTCAAGCAAGAAAGTATTAAAAAGAGCGTATAAAAACTTTTTATATGTACTTATCTGTGTTTCTTGTCATTGTCTACTTTCCCTAACAGTGCAGTGTCTGTCTTATTAGGCCTTTATCTTTATCTATGCTTTATTTTAACGTAAATTGGGTTTGTAATGCAATTGGAAAAAGTACATAATTTATTTATCAGTTTATGGCTAATAAGTTGAAATATATTAAGTATTATTTATTATGTTTCGGCAGTAGACAGTGGGGTAAAACAAAAGTAGCTCAGGTATTAAGTTAAGTTAAGGGAAAAGCTAAGCTAATAGCTACTTATACAGCTAAAGCTAATCCTCGTAAGGTCATCCCTATCCATATCTATCAATTCTTTCCTTTATGTACATACATCCATATATTTACTAATTGATACAAGGGTTTTGTTTTTTTTTTTTAAATATTTTATACCTACCTGTACGTACATACATACACATAGGCTTTATGTTTTGTGTTCAATCTTTTTATAGGATTTTTTGAGTATTCTTAAAAACTGACGTGTGCTTATTGTATTGCTTGGTCAAATATTGAATAATTAATAATCCATATCCTTTTCTTCCTTGAAATGAATACATCTATTCTATCTCGAACTCTGCTTTTGTCTTGTGTGTTGTGTTTATGTCCCCGATTCGGGTTCTCATTTCATTTCATTCCTTGACTTGAACTGGACTTTCCTTTTTGGTTAGGCAACAGCTCATTTTCAGTATCAGTATCAAGAATGTCATTCAATCATACAAACGCACATTGAAATTCCTTAGGGATTCTTAGAAACCAAAACCAAGCGAGCCATTTGTTATTGTTTCAAAAAGAAATTCATTTTCATTTATCAATTGACGAAGCTTTTTGTTTTATGTAGTTACTATTCCTTGGAAAGAACGACAACAGTTGCTCAGAGTCAATCTCTCAATGGAAAAACTCGTAACTAAATTAGTAACGATTAATAAGGACCTGGATTCTAAAAATGGAGTTAATTGTCTTAATTTATTGGAAGAAAGACTGTTTATCTTATTACAACTTGGTAAATATGATGAAGTAATTGAGGAAGGCTATCGAGTCATTGGGAAAGAAGGCCCAGATTGCTTTACGTATAAATGCATTTTAGTTGGATTATGCCGTACTAACCGAGTAAGTAAATCTTTTTCTTGTTGTTAGTTGTCGTCATTGGAAAATCTTATGTAAGTTTCCTTATTTTTTTTTCATTTCAGTTTGATGAAGTTCGTCAAGTTTTAGATAATTGGAAAAAGACCTCATTAGAACCTCATGACAAACAACATCATTTGGAAGTTCGTACTAAACTTGAGTCTCTATTAAATGGGGTTAGGTCTGGAATGAATCCATCTGAACTATTTAAAAATGTAGAAGAACAAATTGGTCTTAGTCCTAACTCAATTATGAAGGTTTCAAATGATTCCTCTAATAAACAGTATAAGTAAGATCAAGATAACCTTTCGTAAATAATGTTGTGTATTAATTTTCCTTGTTTTGAATTTTTGCTTAATTAGGTTTCGTTCACCGCAACCAAATCAACAGGCATTTTTTATGTGTCCTAGAATTGTTAATGGGATTGAATGCTTATACGGGGATAAATGCTTTGGAGCTCATAGTAAAGATGAATTAGAAGAATGGAAACAAAGGGGTACTAAACCGTTTGATAATTCGTAAGTGATAAAATCATAAAATTTAGATGCATGTTCTCATACAAAATGCTCATCGTTTCGTGTTCCTTGCCTTTGTAGTAAACCTGGACTTATAGCAAATAACCGAATTATAAATTACACAATGCGAAGTAGTAATAGCCAACATATCATGCCAATTAACCGTGTTAAAGGAGCAGGAAATTATTTACATCCACCTCCTGCCAACATATCTTACCTCAAAGAACTCATCCATACAATTAACACACATCCAAATATTGAAAGCTATCTTTCGGAAAGTGTTAATGGGGTTAAAGTCAAGTAAGTCTAATAACATATCATAAACTGAAAGAAATTATGCAGAGGAGAACTAACGCAAGTTCCACTCATTAATATCACAGATGCTATGGGCCGCTAGATGTTAAAATCGATAAAGACACAACAACTTGGACGATTGTGATTGGTTCCCGTGATCCTCTCCGCACAGTTAGTTTACTCAATGATTTAAATCGTATTAACTTTTTTATTTCGGGCGGTTTTTACCATTATGGAACGGATAATACTACAGTTAATTTAATTGAATTACACGATTGTAATAGGAACAACGTGGTAAGTTTTGTATCAGGAAAATAAGCTGAAACTTTAGTTTGACTTAGTTTGGTATATGTGTTTCCCAGCTTCAAGTATTAAACACATTTATCCCACTCCAATATTTACAAACACTTGGTGGATGGCCAGAATGGTTTTACTATAAGATCCTTGTAACATTTCGGACTTTAACTACTGGAAGATTTAAACAATCAATTGTATTTGATTTTAAGAAAGAACCAAAACTAGTAAAACATTTTTCTGTGGAAGTTATGAACGAAGAACCGGATAACAGTGGATCTATGGAACAACTTAGTGATTTAAATTTAGCAAATATGGAGAAAAGCCTACCAATGTTACCATCGCCCCCATCATCCGTAGGACAAGGAATGGAAAAGTTGAACCTAAATGGAATAAATGGAATTGTTGATTCATCTTCATCATTACTTGTACCAGGGCATGTTGGACATACACGTACAGCTTATGATGCTACTACTGGAACTTCAGTTCAGTTTACTCAAATTCAAGATTGTCACTTTGATAAGAATGAAATTAGGAAAATAAGTAAATGGAATTACACGGAAATAATGGGTAAGTTGTAATTGCTACTCAAAAGTTAAGGACAAAGTTTGACAACCTTTTTTTCCTGTAGGTAATATATTGAAGAAGGAAAAGTATTTTCGTCATTTAGAGCTTTCTAGACTTAATAAAATTGCGCAACTTAATTTTTCATCGACTTATTTGATTGATCGAAATAATGAAAGTGAAATGAAAATATGTATTCCTGGTGAATTTTATGCAACGATTAATTTAGAACGGTAAGCACTATCAAACTAATCTTCCAATAGAATCTGAATAATTTAGTAGCTTAATCTGACTTTTCTTCAGGGAACTTTCATTTAGTTCAATTTGTGAAGATAGCAGAATCGGACGGCTAATGCTTCGATCTTGTAATCACGTTATCTTAACACCAATTAATCAGCAGCATAAACCCTACCAGTGCCGAGTTGTTGAAAAACTAAGTTCAAGTATTATTGTTGTAATTGGCACAAGTATGGTACAGGAACTTGGAGTAAATTCCGATAGCAGTTTAGTATTCAAAATTGAGATGCAACTAGAAACCAAAGGATTCGACGATATGGAATATGCTTTGTCATTACTAACTGTTGTAGAGTCTGGATTTTTGTTCCCAGATTTAACTAAAGAGATCTATTTTGATTTCGATTCTTTGAAGTAAGTACAAAAAAGCTTCAACTATTCCTAACACATCGCCTTAAATTGTACGTATATCTGTGTTACAGTCAAATGTTTGAAGGTTCATATTCTCTAAGCCAACGTCAGCAACTGGCGTACAAAGCAATTACTAGTACTGTCCGATCCCAACAACCCGTTCCACCTATTTTACTAATTGGAAGTTTTGGATCTGGAAAAACGTATACTTTATTTCAAAGCATTAAGTCAATTGTTCAGCTCCAACCAACGGCAAGGATATTGATTTGTACTCATTCTAATTCTGCTGCTGACCTGTAAGATAATTAAATTTGAAACTCAGTTCCAGGCGAAAAAAATTGCTAATCCTGCTTGATTAATTTTTCAGATATATAACTGCACTAGATGAATGGTTAAATGATATTCAGAAATCCAATGAGCAACACAAGAAGAATTATTTTATTGAACCACTTCGAATTTACTATGAAGACAGACATGTACCAACTGTACCAAAACACATTAGGAAGGTAAGCCATCTGAGCAATTAAAGTTTTTATAAATTTAATCTTATTAAATTTTTTTTCGAGTAGTATTGTTTATTTAGTATCGACAATGCCAAGTTTCGTTATCCAACTAAAGATGAAGTTGCTAGTAAAAACATTGTGATTGCAACTCTTAGCACTTGTCTTGTATTGAACAAAATTGGAATTGGAAAAGGATTTTTCACTCATGTCATTATTGATGAAGCTGCTCAAGCAATGGAAACAGAAGCTATTCAACCATTGTTATATGCAGATGCTAATACTCGTGTTGTCATTGCTGGAGATCATATGCAGGTAATTAGTCTTGCTGGAAGGCATAAACGCAAAATTGATTACCGTGCTCTTTAATGTTGTAGTTATCACCAGAATTGTTCTTTGCGGACGATGATGATTCCTTTAGCCTCCTGGAAAGACTTCACAGAGTTTATCCTGTTAACCATCAGGGAAAGATCATTTTAACTGAAAATTATCGAACTCATGAGAGTATCCTTCAGGTATACGTTAAAATACATAGAGTCGAACTTATAAACTAAGCAACTTGTCGTTCTCCTGTTGCAGTTCGCAAGTGATGAATTTTATGCTGGAACTCTGATTAGTGCAACCATACAACCAGTTCATTCATTTTATAGTCCAGTATCATTCGTTCATGTGCAAGGGGTTGAGCGTGTAGGATCAACTTCTTTTTACAATATGGAAGAAGTAAGTTGAATTGGTGGAGAAAGGTTATTATGATAAGTATTCATTTACAATTTTCTTCAAACTAATTCAGTTAACGGAACTAACAACACGTATTAAGCACATTGTTTCAACTTGGCCAATGACTTGGGGTAAACCTGAAGCTACTGGATCTATTGCAGTTCTGAGTGCATATTCGGATCAAGTAATCCGACTAAGAACACATTTCAGATTCTCTGGTTTGGCCTATGTAACTGTTGACAGGGTTGAAAATGTTCAAGGTAAGTTTTTGACAAGTTACATTGTTTATCATCTTTTTGTTAACTAATTTATCTTGATATTGTTTTTAGGAAAGCAATACAGGGTCGTGTTTATATCAACAGTTCGTACTATTACAAACTTGAATGAAAAAACTGATCTTGGATTTATGTCAAATCCTAAATTATTAAATACTGCACTAACCCGGGCTCAAAGTCTTGTAATTGTTGTTGGAGATAGTTTGAGTCTTTGTAGTGTTGGAAAATGCTGGTAGGTTGTTGATTACATTTTTTATCTGCTACATAGCTAAAATGACCTTTCTTTTAACAGTTTTACTTGGAGAAACTTCTTAAATTACACATCAAAACTAAATGGACTTCATGGATTGGATTATAGTGCTTTACAATCAAGCATTTCAAATGTGGAGCATATTACACAAGCACAATTTGATGGAGCAATTACAACTTCTCCATGGAATATAAGCCCACAGTCCTCTCCAAGTCCTCCGGGCTTTAGCTCATTTGCGATGCAAAATGGATATGGTCATGGACATGGAAATATGGGAAACGGAATGTCAAACTTTAATAACCATGCTGCTACTTCGCAATGTTCCAACATGCTAAACATGCATGATAACTATCAACAGCAAAATACACATACCAACAATGTTAATACCAAGGAATACAACATTCATATTGATAGTGAAGCCTATTTCAGCATTTCACCTGAAAAGCCTCATGTTAGCAATGGACTTGGACATGGAATTGTTACGCCAATTAAAAAACCAGCCCCTGGTCCTATTTCAAGACCAAAATCCAATTCATTTACTAATGACTTGTTCAACCTAGCTAGTTTTGAGTCTGGGATTAAGGAAATTCTTGGTGAAACGATGAGCCCACCTCAACAAAAACCACAACAGAAGAGTGCAATCCAACAAATTGATTCGGATTTTCAAGAATTCGTAAATGCCCATGCACAAGGTCATGGACAAGGAATGACAACAATGAGTGAGAACATAAGGAATGGACTACCGTCACCAATAGCCAGACCAGTAAGAGGAAACAATAATGGTAATTCATGTAGTATTGAAAGTTTAAAGGAATCAAATCATTTCTATGATCTCTGGGATACTGGGTCGTCAAGGGTTAAAAATAATAATAGCAAGGCTTCTAACATTCAAGTTATTCAACAAAATGGATTTGTTGGAGATAGGTCAATGTCAAATCCTACTATTACTACTAGTCATAATAATTTAATTCCACCAATTGTGAGTCAAAGTACTACTATTAATACTAAACCACAATCTAATTATTTCATACCCAATCCTCATCCTCATCCTCCCATGTCTATGTCTAATGGTAGTACTTCTCAATCCTCAAAAAATGCTCAAATGAATCAACTCTCTGCAATACTCTCTTCTACTAGTTCTACTTGTAATAATGTAAATGACCTTAACTTGGGGACTGACTATTCTTCTTTTGATCTTACTAAGGAGCCAAATAATACAATGATGATGATGATGATGAACATGAAATACTCTCCACAACAGCAGCAACAACAACAACAACAGCATTTATCTACTCCAAAACCTAATCCAGAACACCACAAGCTAAATAATGACTTCAACAAATCCCCAATTTCCCTTGAGCCCAGCGATTTTCCACCATTACCCGAACCAGCTATTACTATCAAAACTCCTACGTCAGAATGGGTACAAGTTAAAAGTAAGAAGTCCAAGAATCAACCAACTCCAACTCAACAACCTGCACAACAACAAGCAAATAGTAAATCCAAATCTCCAGAAGACCTAACTAGCGAAGAGAAGATCCAAGTACTAGTAAATATGGGATTTGATAAACGGCGTTCAATTAAGGCCCTCCAACATACCGAACGTTGTTTAAATAAAGCTGTTGAAATTCTATTGAATGGACACTTCAAACCCACATCATAAAAAGGGACAACAGCTAAAACCATTCCAAAAAAAAAATACTTGAACACTACACAACATACTACGACAATTGATTGAGCTTTTCGAAATATGAATACAATTAACCTTATAACTTATAAGACACTTTTGAATTTGTAAAAAAAAGTTTTAATAGACTTAAATCAATCAGTATTTTTTAACCTTTATTCTTAAACTAAACTAAACGAACGAGACAAACAAAAACAAAACTTTGCAAAGTGTTCAAAACATAATTAAATGTTCATGACAAATTTGTTAAGATATGAAAATGAAAAACCAAGGATTAGTATAATTAATAAGTTGTTTACAAAAAAAATTAATTGTTTACTATTTACTTTACTTACTTATCGTTAAGCTATGATTTTTTTTTGATTATTCGTTATTTACATGCTTATTGCTTATTTACCTTACTTTTTAACACTACGTTCATTTTGTTTATGATTTGATTTGATTTTTTTAATATGGATTTTTATGGTTTATGTTTATCGATGAACGTCATACTAATAATGTTTATAATAATTATTAATATTATGTTTTACTTTATTTATAACGATGCTGGTACTTAAACTTAAATAATTTTTAATTTATCAATGAATT
This sequence comes from Xenylla mediterranea, assembly GCA_034700645.1. Taxonomy (NCBI): domain Eukaryota; kingdom Metazoa; phylum Arthropoda; class Collembola; order Poduromorpha; family Hypogastruridae; genus Xenylla; species Xenylla mediterranea. The sequence goes on along the minus strand of JAQGCY010000669.1, from coordinate 2,104 downwards.
TATGTAAATAATTGATTCTATTTTTTTGTGATATTTTTAACATTAACAATTGCATGGACTGTAATTTTAAGACTTTTGATTTTGATTTGGTTTTTCTAACAATTATATTATAATTATAATCGTCGTAATCGTAATAATTAATTAAACGTGCATGCATGATGCAGTGTGCTAAACTGCTATTTTAACTAACTATTTAATTGTAATTATAATTACTAGTGCTTTTAGAACAAAATTGTTTCCTCATTCATTAATTGCCAATGGTCTTGGCTTGGGGAGCATTTGTTGAATCGTTTGGGACAGTAGTTGTGATCTGTAATAATCATAAATATTAATCCTCTTTCCTCTGCCCATTGCTATTGCTATATCCTGTATCTATGTCTATGTTTTGACTAAATAATTTCAGTGTCTTGTCTTAAATTAAATTAGGTTATACAAAAAATTAAATGTAATGATTGATTGATTGATTTGTATTCCAACAATTATGAATCCAATAATAAAACAAGAATTATTTTCTGTCGTGTATTTAATTTAATTCAAGTTTTATATGCACTATGCAGCGAACGAAAACGAAGCGTCATTTCTCCAGAACTTGCAAACTAGTTTTATTGGACAAAACTTTGTCTGGTTCAGAAACAGAGGGCATTTCATACTATAAACAAATTATTAATTGAATAGAAAAAAATTCTTTTGTTTGCGAAACGTTTGACTTCGCTATATTTCTATTGCCCCAAGGTTTATAGAGTATACAATTTTTTTAAGCAATTAAACTGCTTAATTTGAGGTATCTCGTGTCTATAACAAGAAAAACTTTTGCAAAAATGGCCCCTGCTTCGACTACGGTTTGTAAATGTAAGAAAATCTCCCATAATTGCAAAATTGATACTCCAATTGGAGTCTTAACGCTGTCAGCGTGTGAAAATGGGCTACATTCACTCTTACTACCAGAGCGAATTTTTGTTGGAGATGGAAAGGGAAATGATTCCAAGGAAAATGTTGTAAATGCACAAGATTTTACACCGAATCTAAAGTGAGTTAAATAATTGGAAACAAAGATGCACATAAATGCAATTAATGCGTCCGGCCTTTCTATTTCTTATCCATTTTGATTTTTCTAGTGCAACCTTAACAGTTACATTTGAACATCAAGTTTCCGATGAACAAGCTTCGAAGCATCTTGCTAATGGAACTCAATGGATTCAAGCATACTTCACCCACCCTGAAAACTTTCTTACTGAGAAACCTGAACTACCAAAATTTTGTGATTTAAATGGTACTGATTTTGAGATAAATGTATGGACAACTCTTAAGGATACCGTTTATATGGGACATCATGTTAGTTATGGAGAATTGGCTGCTTCTATGAATAATCCAAGTACGAAATTAACGCTTGATTTTTGCATTTCCGTAACCCTAATCATTGTTCGTTTTATCAATTTTTAGAAGCTTCCCGAGCCGTTGGAACTGCACTGAAGAAAAATCCACTACCCTTATTCATTCCATGTCATCGAGTAATTCGATCTGATGGGAACTTTGGGAAATTTAGTGGTGGAAAATGGGATGGGATTAAAAAGTTCTTAATTGTGCATGAAGCTAAGCCGTAATTGTAACGTTAAATAAAGACGCGTTTTTTTCATTTAAAGAACAGTACCTGTAAGATTTACCTACGTTGAAAAGATTTTGATTTTGTGATGCAGTTTTTTGCTTTGATTAATCATCTACATCTCGAGTATTTTAAGTAAGATAAACCGTACTTTATTTTGAAGCTTTTTATTAATTTGGAACAAGTAAAAGTCTTTTGTTATTGCTAAATAAAATGTGAACACAAGAATGTGATCTTCTAATCTACTTAACAAATATCTATATTGTGAACAATTATCACAAAGTTATAGTTAATATTAATGTCTTCTATCCATATCCATAGCTTAAAATGGTTCTTTTCTTGTTACTTGTTCCTTCTTCCTTAGTAGCAGCAAATGTGACAGTGAGCATTAAAAATTGAATATGACACCAGTCTCAGTTAAAAGTTATTTTTCTTTAAATTATATTAAATAAAGCTGCACTTTGTCTTATCTTACATAGCATTTAAGATTGTTCTTTGGCTGTA